>JAHLJT010002406.1:141765732-142052789 GCA_031308135.1 Acheta domesticus | reverse complement strand
CATTCAATTTGTTTTGAAATTGCTTCTTGGTACGCCACTGGTATAGGATGGCTGCGTCCTTTGAACGGCGTCTCGTCTGTGAGTTGGATACGAAACACGTAATTTTTCACTGGCTCGCGATTTTTCTCGAACACCCTTTTGGCGCTGATGAGTACTTCGATAACTTGGCCTTCTGTTCTTTGTCGAGGAGATCAGCGGAATTAACTTTCTCTTCAATTGATTCAATCAAGTCATTGTCGCGGACGAACATAAATCTATTTCATCCTCATTTTCAATTAACTTTTCTTCATCAAATTTCATCATTGTGTTAATTCTCGCGTTTCCACGACCTATCAGAATTTTCGCGGCTCTGGTATCTACAATTACATCATTCTCCACGAGAAAATCAATGCCTAAAATTACTGCGTACGTGAGTCCTTTTACTACGAGACATGGCGTGTCATAGACCTTGCTCCTATTTCTAATGGTGCATAAATTTGTTTTTTGATCGGGCTCGACTTGTTTCCAATCGCAGTTGTAATTCGCGTACTTTTAATTGGCAATTGAGGTAGTTCAATCTTCGATTCCCTTAACGCATTGTAGGCGTCTTCTATCCATTATGGTTGCCATGGAGCCAGTGTCCACTAACGCCTTCATCACCACGTCGCCGCAGCATACTTCAATCACCGGACAACGATATGGATACTCGTTCGTTGTGACCATATTCCATATGACACCCGTCGGTGGATCACCTACAGAGATTACAGGAACCACGTTGTATTCAGCTTGAACGTTGTTCGACATGGGGTTCCCGCTCACATCGAACTGTGGCAGTTTCCCGATGTTGATGGCTGACATTGATGTTTGTCCCCTAATTCTTCATTATTCTCTTCTTCTTTAGTCTTGCGCTTGTTTTGAGGGTATGTTTTATTAGTCTTCTCCCCTCCTGGTTTTGAAGTCGGTCTTTCGTTTCATTCCGAAAGTTATTTTCTTCCGTATTTCGATCATTCTTTTTATTGTTTGGTTGATCGCTCTGTTTCGATGATTTTGCCTCTTGACCTCCCACACTCGTGCTGATGGCATTAATCGTCGTACTAGTCTTGCCTCCCTTCATGACATTATCTGCATGTAATATCATAATTACCTAGCAAGCTTTGGAATGCCTCAATGTCACGCGGAGCTATGCTTCTTATCAAGTTCTGTATGCTGTATGGGAAATGTCTTGTTAATAAACAAATAATTTCTTTGTCTTCCATAGGTGGCGAACATAACTTGAGTGCAGCAATCTTCCCCGCCGCATAATCGCGCATGCTTCCTAGCGTCGGCTTGTAGTACGTATTCATAACTGTCATCTTGTGGTTGAGTGGAATTTCCTCGCTCCAATATCTATTTAAAATTTTATTTTAAATTCTTGAATTGTTTGAGGAAACGGTTCAAGCGTTTCTAACCATGTTCTTGCATTTTTTTTGTAAAATCTGGTACAATAATGCGTTTTATATTGCTCTGGCAAGCGACTAAGAGCCATAAAACTATCTAGTGCCTTTAAGAACGAATATGGATGTTCTTCGGGCAATCCCGAAAACTTCAAGGTAGGTGGCACATTTAAGTTTAACGGGTGCGTCGAACCTACAGCTGCCGGCATGGTATCTACCGTTGCTTGCAAGTCGTTTAGTTTTGTTAGCACTTTCAAACGTTCTTGTGTGCCCACTTCTACCTGATTTGAAAATCCCTTTCAGTTCTTGTGCGATTTTGTCTTCATGTCGTTTCGTACGAATTTCGACGAATTCAGTTATTGAATCAATTCGCGTGTTCATTTCTTCACATTTATTTTGTACAGTTTCAATCTTCTCAGATTGTTCCTCTACTTTTCTTGCTTGTGCCTCTAACTTCTTGTCAACTTCATTCTTCAATTCGGCTGCCCCCGTTTCCTGTGCTCGCTGAATTGCTTCGACCTTGTCGTTAACAGCACTTATTTTGGTTGTCAACTCCGTAGCTAAAGCATTTTGCTGTTCTTTCAACTCCGTAGCTAACACCTGGTTTTGTTGTTGAATCTCGCGTTGAACACTCTCTTGTACATGTTGGATGTTTTCTTGTACCTGTTGCATGTCGCGTTGAACATTCTCTTGTACATGTTGAATGTCGCGTTGTATTTCTGCAGCTATTGCGTGGTTTTGTTGTTGCATATTCTCTATCTTATTGGTAAGGGTTGTATGGAAATTACCTAACAATGCCCTCATTAGGTTTAGCATGGGGTCATCCGGACTAACGGGTGGTGATTCCCCTTCTAACATTCCGGTGACGATTCTAATGGCTCTGTTCCGCGAGCAGATTCGGTCGGCGTTCGTTCTACGGTCGGCCTTGCCTCCACTTCGCGCTGCCCCTCCTCCTCGTCACTGTTAGCGGCCTCTGCCCCCACTAAGCCTCTACTTTGCATGAATCTATCCGCCATGATACGAGGTTGAGTACCCGTTTACAGCAATTCTTTACACAAAAGATATTTGTTGGAAACGAAATTACCTCCCTCACAACACACTGAATAATTTATACACTCCACAACAAAATCACATAGAAATAGAACTTATCACACTGCTGAAAATAAAACACAAAACATGACATGTACACTGCAATAAATTGTAACACTGTAACAACTATGAACACCGTACATCATTCACAAGTATCGTTCTCCTTTCAATATTTCCTTTTAACTTTAATTTTTATTCATAGCATTGTGTGTGTTCCCTCTTTGATTTGACAAGTCACTACACAATCTTATATGGGACTTTGGAAACCCTAAATTTTAGCCTTATTAATGATGCAAATATTAATTTCCTCTCTCCTGCTATCATTAGTTAATGCTAATTTAACTTTCAAGGTCCCTGTGCGGGCGCCATTTAATGCAACGGAAACATGCCATCTCTCGACATGCCGGCACTAACCAACCTTTGATGGGCTAGGGCGGATATACCCCACGAGATCAAATGCTTCTGGCGTGGGTGTCACCAGGACGTCACGGCGCTCCAGTCACCGCCTCGTCGCCAGGCCCTGCCGGTTGTTTATCAAAATATTTTCTTTTATAGGATGCTCCCTCCCTAGGAAATCCTACATGGTTTAGTGACCAGGGAAAATCACAATCCACAAATGCTTTATATCTCATTCATTAACCAAAATTGATTACATAACATTACAACATGCAGCGGGCAAACCCACTGCTTTGCCCTACACTGCCTGTACACATTACACCTAAGAGAGATTTCGATAATCCTATTTCCAGCTGGATTTACCTAAACATTCTCTTAAGATTTTCATTACTACTTAAATTAGTGTGGCATTACTTATTGCCTTTCACATAAAAGCACATGTACACTGACTCTTTCGATAAAGAAAAAGACTGATTTTAACAAAGTTACTTATTGTTCTGGTTGAGATGCATGTAGGCATCGCATTCTATTTTAAATTCTGTTTAGAACGACCCTTTGAACATGAAGAAAGACCAAATCCAAATCTAGAATTGTCCTCATTAGCCTCTCCTATTTCTGCTAATACCTTGTATTTTTACAGCACTGTGTCAAAGTTTACAGGTACTCACTCTCGTTTGCTGCATGGCGGTGAAATACCGTTACACCTCCCCTCCTCGCGCGCGTTTCCGGAGACTTCCCGTTCGCCCACTAGCAGCCGGGAAGGGCGTAGCGATGACCTCGCTGTCTTCACGGCCGGCTCGAACAAATGGAAGCCTCGGCGAGCCTGTGGAGTAGCGGCGGGCCCGATGGCGACCTCGGGATGCAACGGTGAATTGCACCGCGGCGCCTCTCGTACTCGCTGTATTCCACGTCACGTACCAACTTCTCGGCTGTACCTTCTTCTTCTATCTTCTCCCTTCTTCTTTCTTCGTTTTCCTTCAATGCGAATTACACGTCAGTTCAGAAAGTTCAGACGTCTTTAATTTTCTTCCTCACAAACTCATTCCGGACAACAGTTCATTAAATAATTCTTGATTTGAACATCGGGCTCGTTTCACTTTGCTCCCGTGCACTTTGAAAGTTCTGGTGGCGTTGGAAGTTGTGAATTACGCACCGACTCACGTTATACTTGGTCATGAATTCTGTTTTAGAACAAAACTGCTCCTAGCGGATATGGCATCTCGTCGTTAACTTTTTTCTAAAGCAACGTTTCACGTCGTCGAAAACTTGTTCTAGAAGAAACATTCTACACGTCTCGCCTCGTCGACAACTTTTCCTAGAAGAAACGTCCTACACGTCTCACCTCGTCGACAACTTTTTCTAGAAGACCGTCTTGCCTTCGTCGGAAACTCTTTCTAGAAGACCAAAATTCTACATCGGTTACCAGGCTGCCTCTTTCCTACTCTCCTCGCGTGACCTACGCCGACCAATGGCTATCGTGGGATTTTCGGCCCTCTCCTCATTGGCGACCATCGGTTCCGGTTGTAGGCTTCGAAATTATTCGACGCCTTCGTCATCCGCTGACGTCGACGGCGCGCGGCTTTCAAAGCTGCCTGCGCCTTATGGTGTTCGGGCTGGTTGTAGATTTATTATGGGACGAATGGATTTCGTCCATTTTCGTCTCAATATATATATATATATATATATATATATATATATATATATATATGAAAGACTGCAATGAATGGGAGAAAGCAATAAAACAAGAGTTGCAGTGTTTGCAAAACTATAATACATGGGATGTAGTAGAACGGCAAGAATCAATGAACGAAAATATTCTACGGAACAAATGGATATTTAAAAGAAAGTGCGTGGGAGACAAGGTGAAATACAAAGCGAGGTTAGTGGTGGATGGATCCAGACAAGTGAGCGGAAGAGATTTTGAGTGTGCTTATAGTCCAGTGATGAGGCTGGAAACGTTTCGCATCTTACTTTCTGTGACTACAATGAAAAATTATCATGTGAAATACATTGATGTAGAAACTGCTTATCTAAACGGAAAATTGGAACGCGACGTTCACATGAAAATTCCAGACTGTGTGAACGTAGAGGGGAATAAAGTTTTAAAGCTGAAGAAGAGCTTGTACGGCCTACCTGAAGCCGGAAGATGCTGGTTCAAGAAATTATGCAGTATTCTCAAGCGTTGTGGAATGGAATCATGTAAAAGTGACCCTTGCGTGTTTGTGAACGCTCAAAATAAGGATTTTTTGATCATTGGTTTTTATGTAGACGATTGTATAATCATAGGAAAGAATACAACTCTCATTGACAACTTGATAACGAATTTAAAGAAACATCTTACTATAAATGCAATTGATGGCGATTTGAATGAATTGTTTCTGGGTATAAGATTTGTAAGAAGGAATCGTGGTTTTTCACTAGATCAAGAAAAATTTATAGAAGAAATATTAGAAAGGTTTAAAATGAATGAATGCCACCCCGTAAGTACACCTGGAGTAATGGGAATAAAAATGGATGACTTTGAAAACTTCGATAAAGTCAACATCAGTTTATACCAAGAAATGCTGGGTTGTCTGGCATACCTTGTGGCTGCCACTCATCCAGATTTGGCCTACACGTACAGCAAGTTATCTCAATATTCGAGGGATCCAAGAACTATTCATCTGCAAGGCATTAAAAGAGCTTTAAGGTACTTGAAAGGAACCAAACACGTTAAATTGAAAATATCCGAAGAAGAAGGTGTTCTGAATATATATTCAGACGCTAGCTGGTGCGTTACTAAAGATAGTAAATCATTTGCGGGATATACGATGATGCTAGGAAAATCATTGATTGGTTAAAAGTGTAAGAAGGAGAAAATGGTCGCATTATCAACAATGGAGTCGGAGTTGATTGGGAATTGCGAGGCGATCTGCGAGGAGAAATGGGTTGTATCACTCATCGAGGACATCGGCTTCCAGAAATTGGTTCGTCGACCTATACAAGTTTTTACTGATAATAAATCGATTACAGACTGGACTAATGATTTCAAAATGACTGCAAGAAATAAACATGTTATAAGGAAATCTAATTTCGTAAAAGAAGATATTGAAAATGGAGAAATAATTATAAAACATCACAGATCTTATGACACGACTGCGGACAACTTAACCAAAGACGTCGATAAAAATACGTTAAGTCGTCATATGTTATCATTGGGGATGTTGGTATGAGAATTATATTTACTTGTGTCTCGGGAGAGCAAAGTGAGGAGCCACGAATGTCCACGAAGACACCCGAACGGAGTCGAGCGATCGGAGAGCTTGAGCTTGCGCCACTGATGTTGCTCTGTGCCTTCTGTTCTCTCGAGACAAGCTATTTATATTAAATTAGCCCAATTAGCAAATAAATCAATGTATCTTACTGATATTTGAATTAACTGTTTATTTTACGTGTTTAAATAATTATATGTTTTACTTGCAAAATATATTTATTAGTATCCGAGAAAATTTTTACTTTTGGTAAGTTTATTGTCTATCACTCCAAAATAAATTAAAAATAACCAAACAGTTTTTAATTCTAAAAGTAATGACTTAAAACAAAAATACTACGATAATTATATTAATCTACAATCTCTTAACAAGTTCCTACATTATTACTTTAATTGATTGAAAATTGTGAAAGTTGGAACTTTTTAAATATGGGATAATGTAAGGAAAATCAATTACCAAGAATGTGAAAAAGAAAATTTAAGATAGTGCATTTACAGTTTATTAATAAAATTTTTCTTTAAAATTGCCCAGAAGCATACATTACATCTTCAACATCTTTTTTCTTTACTTCTTTTATTCACTTGACAAACCTTTTCTTCTTTGATTGACTTGGCTTTTTTTAAGCACTTTTAAAGTCTGGTTGCAATGCCATTTCACTTTTGTAGAGATGACGTTTGTCTCTCATATGTTTATTTTCTTAGGAGATGTCACTTTGATTCCTGAAGCATGCTCTTTGACTCTTTCACTGGCCTCACATCCCATATTGAATTGGGACACTGCTGATGTCAGCAATTTCAATATTTTTTCTGGAAAGAAATGTTTCTTTGGGGCACTTGCTCCAAACAAAACTATGCAAACTTTCATTTGCATTCTGTGTTTTCCCATGTACACATTCCAGTAATTCATTTTTTGCAAGCCTCTGATACATAGGAATTATTTGACAAATAACACTGGGAGACTACAGTTTTCATGTTGTATTTGCCATGTTTTGAAATTTCATTCCCATAAGCTCAATTGTAGAAGCACCATGAATTTTCTTCTTTAGGGCATTTAAAATGCAATGGCTTCAAGTCTGTTGGCATTGCACGGTATAAGGTGGCAAGTATTGCAGACTTCATCTTCTGCACATCTGGAATATTCTTCTGGATGGCATTGCGATAATTTGCTAAGACAAATAATTATGTCATCCTTTAAATTGACTTGCTTTTTACTCAGTGTAACACCCTTCACTTTCTATTCTTGGATTATTTTTGTAAGCCTGTTTTAAATCTTTACATCACATGTTTTATACATTCTTCTTTTCTAATAATAAAGTTGTCTCCATAGATGTTTAGTTTCAGATGGTGATTGAAAGTCTTTGCATCATCATCCAACAGTATTGTTGTATATCTAAAATGGTGAGACAGGACCCTCTTCCACAATACCTCACTTGCAGCTACATCCATTGCATTTGAAGATCCATTAAAAATTACTAATTATGAATTTCTTTCCATTTTTTATATTCACAGCTTTTGTCTCATAATTTGCTCTTGTTCTTTTCACAAGTGCCACAGTATTTTGACAAAACATGAAAATCAGCCACAAGACCAGTCAAGATATCCATTTCATAACGAGATGTAGTGCTTCATTTATGCCATGTTCCATCATACAATACTAATAAATTTATAACTTCATCACTTACTGAATCTAGAACATCTATGTAAGTTTCATGTATGGCTGTATATGAAAGCCTCAAAATTTACTCTTATTTTTGTATTATTTTTAATAACAGAGAGAACATGAGAACTGTAAATTGAAACATTAATTCATGGTAAACCAATTACCATTGAAACTGCTCTATTGCTGAATGGCCCCTACCTATTTGCAAAGAAGCATCCACAATTTTCCTATTCACTTCATGTGGTGACCTACTACAAGATGATGTTACAGGTACATGATGGCTATTTGAAATTTTATTTAACAATTGTTCACAATTATTACACTTGTTCACTAACTGAAAAGCAAATTACATTGATTGTTGTACTTTAATGCATACATTTGAGGATCAACAGACAGCACTCACACATATCCTTTCAGTAAATGTTCCCAAACACACTTGTGAAGTAACATGTAAGTGCAATTCTCTTCTTCGGATATTTCACTGTCCAGCAGGAAAAACATCAGTGAACTTGGAAAGAATGTTCGCACTGGCTGATGGCTTGACCGGTGAGATTTTGGCAGAAAATGAACAATGCTTGACAACTGATACTAAAAAAGTTTCTACTTCCTCAGCACTGGCATTTGTGACTGCAATCTCCTGCAGTTTCTTCTTTACAAAAGCTGCATTTTTATTACCACTGCACTCTTTTGCACCGAAATAATTCTAACCTGAACTAGCCGACGGCAAATAAATTGAGAATATTAAAAAACACCTACCAAATAACTATGTTATAGAAAAGTTAAAATAAAGAAACTAATGTGAATAATAGTTTGGAATTCTTCGTTTAAAACGAAAGTTCGCAACAAATCTTGTTAATGGCGTTAACGACCACTTAACATTAGAAACATTAAATTTCTGACAGAATTCGAATTAAAGATTTGCGCCATGGAAGTCCGTCGGCTCGCGCATGGACTCGCTCGACTCCACTCGGGTGTCTTCGCGTACGTTCGTGGCTCCTCATTTTGCTCTCCCGAGACACAAGTATTATATTTTCGTGCACACACGAAAGGGTGGGATTTGTTGGTAAACATATATCATAGGTTTCGTGTGGCACGTTCATGTGTTATGCAATGGAGAAACAAAGGAGGGTTGTTGATCGTAACTAAGTTGTAATGATTTTCTGTCTGGAATAAAACGGAATATCACCTTACAAAAACCCCTTGTATTTATTGGGTCAAAGCTACAGTAATACGTAAATAGATAAACTGAGCTTGTTCTCCAACACTTACTGTTAGAGATTCAGAGGACAAGTAGGCGTCAACATGTTGGTTAGTCGTTTTCGAATACGCCAAATAAGAATACGGATCGTCGTTCAGATTCTTACTGCGTTTACTCAAGCCGGAGAAATGATGCACTTCGCGGGATATTGAAATTAAAAACGTTGAAATTACGTTACTCGGCTTCTTATGAAACTGAGATTAAAAACAATTGAAAATACATTTATAACAAAAATACTGATATTTTATATTTTTAATTTCTTGGATGAATCGAGAACATTATATATAGTAAGAACAAATATAGTGAGACAATATCGCATTTAATTAATAAAACTGAATTCTATGTCGATATAGGTGTATACTATTGATTTACCCCCTATTTTTAAATTATATTAGTAAATCCGCATTCATTAGAAGAAATCCGCATTTTCGAACTTAAAACTCCGCAATCGGATGTTTTACATCTGGCAACATTGCTTCTGACCAGTAAGCAGCACGGAGTGGAGATGAGATCTCTCACACAATAAGTCGTTTCTCACTCATTACAGTTTTCGGCCATTATTTTTATTGTTTGGATGTCAATCGTAATAGTGATGTTTACAATTATCATTTCTCTATTTCTGTGTAATTTTTAAATAATTTATGATTAATTTGCAGGGCTGTAATTATTTATTCATATATATATATAAAGTTATTAATTTTGAATGTAGTTCTCACGTTCAGATAATTCACCTAACCTCAATAGGTGAACCTTCATATAACTTTCATATAATATTAATATATCATATAATAGGTCAAATAATATCATACAATATCATATAATAGGTCAACCTTCATGTAACCTCAATAGTACTTGACATGTGTCACGAGCTCACAGCAATGATTTTTATTGTTACACGCATCAATTATTCTGATTGTCAGTGTGTGTAAAATTTGGTGAAATCATTTCAAAAGAGAAATATTGCGAAAGGTAGGTAAAATAAAAAAAATATACATGATATACACTGAATAACATTAAATATAATATGGACTGTAGAAGGGAAATTTCTTTGTGAAAAATCATCAAGTCAATTCCAATACTAACTTTTTCAACTATACAAGTTTTGAGTAAATAATTGAAATTATCTATTTAAAGTAGTACAATCATTAAAGGACTGTTTATTTAGTAGACATTCAGACATATAAATCCTAAAATCACACGGCCACTTGTTGGATCTATCAAAAGAAGAAATAATTATTTTCAATTTTACTATACGTTAACTTGATTTAGAATACGTCTTTTTGTTCAATCACTTTATTAATAAAATGTTATATTTGACGTTACTACTGAATTTTGGTTAAGAAAATGGCGCGTAACTAAAAAAATACTATTATTTTTACATTGCTATAAAATATCTCTCGTACGTCGATAAAGAAGTTTCATTTCAATAAATATATAATTACTATACTTTTTTTCATTATAAAACAATTCAAATTGTTATTTCTGTGTGTTATGAACCGTGAACAATGCTAACAACACGCAAAGGGGCTTCTTTGGACCGTCAAACACGTAGATCTGCAAGCATGCGGAAGAATACATTCACTTGCGAGATGCTATTGTCAAGAATTGCCGATGCCGCCGAAATTGGTGACTGTCATTCTACCATCATCGTACATAGGCAGCCCACGTCATATCTAAGATATATACAGGATGCTCTGATGTTTGTGCGCGAATATGGAAGACCATGTTTATTTATTACGTTTACATGTAATCCAATGTAACCAAAGATTACATTCACTTGAGGCTTTGAACTTGACATTGAAAGATCTTAAAAACAACGACAAACTATTTGGCGGCACTCTGGTACTCCTTTCAGGAGATTTTAGACAAACACTCCCAATCATTCCATGTTCAACGTATGCTGCTGAAGTCAATGCCTGGTTAAAATCATCGCCACTGTGGCGTAATGTTGAAAAATTTCAACTAAAAGTAAATATGCGCGTTCAAATGCTTCGAGATCCATCCGCTGAAACATTCTCAAAACAACTGTTAGATATCGGCGATGGAAAAGTTACTGTAGATGAAACTGGATGCATAAAATTACCGACCGATTTCTGCACAATCATTGAGTCGCAAGATGCAAATATATTACAGAACAAACGCCGCGCTTTAATCTGGACGAACGCGGTTACTAGGTAACGAAGGTTGTTGACGGGCTAGAGGGGGCGCGGGACTAGAGAGTTGATGGTTGACTGCCATCTTGGTGGTAGCGAGGCGAATGTAATCTGAATTATTTAAGTAGGACTTCGACGTGAATAGGGAGGATAGATTGTGGAACAATAGTGCAAGAAGTGAACGAACGTATACGGGAAAGTAAAAATTTGACGTTTTCAAGAAAAGCTGTGTTTAAGCGCTACTGTATATGCGAAATTTGAAGCTCTTTTTCACAGAAAATTGTTGAGTTTTCAAGAACTTAATTTTCATTTGAAGCACTTACACTTACAAATTCAATAGTCTTTACAAACTTAAAAAAAAATTAAATTTGTGTAATTTTTGAGAAAACAAAATCAAATATCACAAAATGAACCTTACACCATATTAAAGAGTGCAATTAGCACTATCCATTCCAAATGTTTGAAAAAAAATTGAAACCATTTATGAGAAAATAGAGTTTGAGCGTTTCTGAAAATACGGAATTTTGAGATATTCAGAGAAAACTATTCAATTTTCGAGAAACATTATTTGACATTATTTTAAGCATATGCACCCTTTAATATAATAATGTGAACAATTCGTCGCTATTGTGAATATTAACGACGTGAGAAAAGTTAGAAATAATCCATTTTTATAATTTTTGAAAAAACAAAAGAACAGAGCAATATCTTGTTAACGTCATCTCTTAGAGCACATTTAGAACTATCCCTAAATATCCCTATCGTATATGAATAATTGTATAAGAATTTGTATGGGAACCAGATGATAAAAGCATGTTTTTTAATGTGAACTAAAATAACCTCTATGTGAATAATGTATCTGAATATAACTAACGTATACAAAAAACTGTATAAGAATCAGTATGGGAACCAGATGATAAATGAGCATGTTTTTAACGTGAATCAATATAATTTCTATGTGAATAATGTATTTGGTTTTAAATAAGGCACATGAATCATTTCATAAGAATTTGTATGGGAACCAGATGATAAATGGGCATGTTCTTAATGTGAACCTAAATAATTTTTATGTGAATAATGTATTTGAACATAAATAATGTATATATGAATAATTGTATAAGAATTTGTATGGGAACCAGATGATAAGTCTTCAACTTATCTGGACCCCTAAACCAAAGACAAGTTAATAAATTACAAATTACAATATTATTATTATTATTATTATTATTATTTGTAAGGAGGGGAAAATCTTTTATAGATACCGGCAAACCGGTTATGTCGGTCTCCCAGCTTTGGTATACCGACTAAAACCTAACCTCCTTTCGCTTGAACCATGGCGTCACCTCCATGGAAACCGTCGTCAGACATTACTTCGTGGAGGTGACAGGCGGTTAGCTAAACCTCTTCCTTCTTAATTTCGAATATTTTCTTTCTTTTTCAGTACATTTGTGACCGTAGTCACTACTACATTCCATTTCTCTTTGGAGGAAAGCATCATTTTTACCAGATTTGTAGGGGTGATGGTTTCTCCCAGTTCTCTGTTTGTATTTTCCCTATCCGTGGTCCATGCATTACACTGGAAAAGGGTGTGCATGTTGTCGTCTACCTCGGCTTGACAATGGTCGCACCTTGGGCTGTTTTTTACCTTAAAGTCATATAGGTACTTGTTAAAGCATCGATGTCCCGACAGCGCCTGTGTCAGGTAATAGTTTACTTCGCCGTGGCCTCTTTCCACCCATTCCACTATATTTGGGATCATTTGATGCGTCCATCTGCCTTTTGTTTCCCCATCCCATCTTTCTTGCCACTCTTTCATTAGCATGCTTCTGGTTCCCTCTTTTATGGTGTAATCCTCTTTGGAGGTAGCTTCCCTTCCTTTTCCTTTCTATCTTTTAGGGTCTGGTATGTTCTCTTCCTTTCCCTCGCTAGTAGGTCTATGGGGGCATTCTCGCCAGCACCAGAACAGCGCAGTCAGATATCGTCCGGTACGCTGATACAACTCTGATGGCCATCCTCCTTTGGATTTGGTTGTATTTTCTCCTAATAATAATAAATGTAGCTTCACTGTGCGCACGTTTTGTTGAGCACTCCTTTTGCTTGTAGTTCATTTACACTTGAAATTGATTTTCTATAACTCGGGAAAAAACATTTTTCAAATATCTTTATTTTTCTAAAATAATTATTTTCTAAATTCATTTTTTCGTTTTTTTTAATAAAATTTCTGGCCCTCAAGAAAATGTGCGCAGATAAATTTCTTTCCCCACACGTCATATACAGTTTTTACTGTTTTTTTTGACAAATAAACAAATTGTAAATAAATTTTAAATTGTAATAGATTGTTTCTCAAGAGAAGTCGCCCATACTGGTTCTGCATACAACATCTTCGAGATTACCGCGCTGGATATCAGTCTTCTTTTTGCTTCTTTAGGTCCACCTATGTTAGGCATAAGCCTAGAGAGGTTGGATCCAATTGTTGCAGCTTTGTCTGCTGTCTTGCAAATGTGTGGCCCGAAGCTCAGTCTGTGGGCAATTTCGACCCCCAGGTATGTAATTTGGCGGCTCCAGGAAATGCTTACTCCGTTCGAGGTGATGCATGGGAAGTTAAAGGCTCTTTTGTCAGTAACGTGTACTGCTTCCATATTTTCCACTGCCATCTGTAGGCGTCTTCCAACCATCTGTAGGCGTCTTCCAACCATCTGTTAATCCTAGAGAGGGCCTCGTTTAAGTGCCTCTCCAGCAGGTCCACGTTGTCACTGTGGCTGATGATAAGCGTATCATCTGCGTATCCGATCAGCAAGGTATCTTGTGGTAGATCTATATTTAGTAGCTCGTCGTACATGGTGTTCCACAAGAATGGACCCAGCTTGGATCCTTGGGGAACTCCACACGTCATCTCTTCCTCCACCCTAAGAGTGTCAGAGTATATAATTTTCCTTTCTGATAGATAGTCCTCGATGATTCTTAGAAGGTATTCTGGGACCTGTTTCTCCACCAGTGCCTTAATAACATCTTCCCAGTTGGCGGAGTTAAAGGCATTCCCAATATCAATGGCTACTAATGCACAAAACCCCTTTTTTGCCTGTTCCGTTTTTAGCAGTTTCCGCTATACGTACTACTTCCCTTATTGCGTCCATAGTTGAGCGGCCTTTCCTGAATCCAAACTGTCTATCGGAGAAATTTTTTCCTGTTGATATATGTTTCTCTAGCCGTTGTAGAATCAACCCTTCCATGAGTTTGCCCATTGTATCTAGGAGGCATAACGGCCTATACGACGATGCCTTATCTAGGGGCTTGTTTCCTTTCCGTAGTAGAATTAATTTCTGTTTCTTCCAGTTCTTGAAGAAAACTCCATGTCTGAGGCAGCTATTAAATGCCTCCAGCAAGCATTCCGGGTATTCCTTGGCCACAATCTTAATTATTTCGTTTGGTATTCCGTCTGGTCCGGTGGCTTTCTTGCACTTTAGTTTCCTCGCTTCTACTTGTAGCTCGTCTCTCGTGAATACATCATTCTCACTGAATTCGTAGTCGTACGGTTTTCTTCTCGCCCACGGGTCTCTGGTTGGGAAGAGATCTCTTATAATTGCTTTCAGCCATTTGGGGTCCTCTAATCCGGGTACCTTCGTATTCACTCTAAGTTTTTTGTTTACAATTTTGTACGCCATGCCCCAGGGATCATCCACCTTGCCTAGAAGCTCTTTCCAGCACTTGGATTTTCTGTTTTTAATTTCTCTTTTCAGCTGTTTTTGGCGTATTTTGTATTTTCTTCGAAGTGTTTCGTCAGTTTTGGATCTTGTGGCTAGTCTCCTAGCTTTAATACAATTCCTCCTCAGTTCGGCAATCTCAGGAGTCCACCAGTACACCTGCTGCTTTCCCCTCGGGCATCTGCGTCTCGGCATAGATGCGGCGCACGCTGCCATCACTATGTCCCTCGCTTCTGTTACTGTTGTTCCAGGGGCATTCTGTTTTTCCATCCAACCCATGCTCTGTATTAGCTTAGACTCTACCAGAGAGAGCTTCGCTTTCGTTTCGTCCAGCTTGTTAGTGTTCCACGGAGGTCGCCCCCCTGGCTTCTGGAGCTCCCTTTGGTATCCAGTTACTTTAAACTGGATGTAGCTGTGATCAATGAGCGTCTCGTCGTCCAGTACTCTCCAGTCCGCGGTTCTCCTAGCGATGTTGTTGGAGCCTATTGTTAGATCCAGTATGGATGCCGCATCTCCTCTTTGGAAAGTACTCTCCCTTCCTGTGTTAAGGATGACTAGGTCGTTTTTGGCGATGAATTCACAGACTATATCCCCTCTTTTGTCACTTCGGGTTTCCCCCCATTCTGGCGACTTGCTATTAAAGTCACCTTCCACTACAACTTCTCCTTTTGCAGATTTTAGGCTCATCTCTAGTTCGTCAATTTCCTTTTTAAAGGTGTCAATTGGGTCGTTAGGTGAGAAGCAGCAGCTATAGACCCTTACGTCTCCTATTTCTATCCATACAAACCCATGGTTGGTGGGTTTGTATTTAGATACGCTTATGTTCTTGTTGAGTGTTATCACAGCCGCTTTTCTCGAGCCATCCTGGTACAACATAGCTTCTTCTGTGTTCTTCGGCTGCTCGCTAACGAGCAGCAGGTCTACATTTCTTTCAGTTGCAGCTTGCAGAAGTAAGTCTTGGGCAGCTTTGCTCTTTTCTAGGTTAACCTGCAGGAATTTAATTATGGCTGGTTATTTTTCTTGCGGTATATGCTGAGCACTTTTTGCTTCCCAACATGTGGTCACAGCTTAGATTTTTTTCTTTGCAAATGACGTATTGGGTTGACCCCTTACAGTCTTTGATGAGGTGCCCCTCTTTGAGACATTTGTAGCACACATTTCTTCTGTCCGGGCCTTTGCAGTTATTAGATATGTGCCCGAAGTCCAGGCATTTGAAACATCTAGTTAGTTGCTGCTTCTCCCGTATCTTACAGTAAATCCAGCCTATTTTAATCCTACCTTTATCCTTCTTCAGAT
This sequence comes from Acheta domesticus, assembly GCA_031308135.1. Lineage (NCBI taxonomy): Eukaryota > Metazoa > Arthropoda > Insecta > Orthoptera > Gryllidae > Acheta > Acheta domesticus. The sequence continues at coordinate 142,036,574 of JAHLJT010002406.1, read as the reverse complement.
GTTTTACGGCTGTATATGTGGGAAGCAGAATTGTCGCTGTCTGGGTTCTTGCGAACCCTCTGTGTAGCCGGCATGATTGACGGAATTGTTCGGCCGGAGTTTCTAGTTCCCTCTCGATGGCTGCTGTTATATCATCGACGGTGGCAGTTTCGTCAATGTCTTTAATTTCCAACATGGTTTTTGGCGTCAGAGTACTTATTTCTGCACTCTCCCCGACAGCCTTCACCAGTGCTTTATTAAAGTCGGTTAAATCCCCTTCTTTGTCTAGGACTATTAAGATTTCTTCCTTCTGTGTTCTTCTCATCTTTTTTATGTTCAGGTTGAATTCACTTGGATTTACTGAGATTTTCATCTTTTTAATAATGTCAGCGTATGACTGTCCGTCTTTAGCAGTCACTTTTATCGCCTGGTTCAGGGGTCTATTTCTCGTCTTGATTGGTTCCGCTTTTTCTCTTTCTTTTCTTTTTTCTTCTCTTTGTTCTTTCTTCTTCTGCTCTGATGGTTTCATTCACCCCTCCGTTGAGTCCCCGTCTGTCGTTCCTTCTCCTTGATGTTCTGTTGCCTCTCTGTTGGCGTCCATTGCCTCTACTGTTCCCTTCTGTCTGTCTTTCTTGTCTCTTCTGTAGCTCCCTTCTGGTGGGCTAGGCGCCTCCCTCTTTTTCCTTTGTGTCGGTCTTATCTCTTTTCTCTTATTGTCCTCTTCTCGTTTTGAGAGGCAGTGCAGGGTCTCTGCAAACTCTCTCTTCTTTTCTAGGGCGCAATGCCGTCTATTCCTTAAGAAGTCAATTTTCTCCCGAGCTCTCATCATGGCCTCTTTGACATCCTTCGGGTTGTTTTTAAGCATGTATGTTTCCATAATTTTTAGGTTTTTGTTTAGATCTTCTATTATTTCCGTCAGGTCTTTTTCCGATTTCTGGATATTCTCCCACTTGCTAAGTAGTGGGCCGGCTGCTGTCATGGTTTCCGCTGGTTCTTTCTCACTCTCGGGTCCCTGGCCATCACTCATCTCGCCGCCATATTCCAGGGCCACCTCCATGATAGTAGGAGATGGTGGGGGAGTCCTCTGCAGCTTTGATTTCCTCGCAAACGGGTTGAGTTCATCGCTCTCGCTATCTGCCCGCGGCTTCCAGTACCCTCTTCTGGCATCCCCTTTCGAAGTTCCCGCCGCGCCGGGAGTGTCGTCGTCCCGGCCTTGGCCGCTAGATGGCGCTGCAGGCGCGCTCGTGTTCTTGGCAGCTCCGCCAGATAGCGCTACGTGTAGCGGCGCTGCCATCTGACCGCGCGTGGGCGTCTGGTGTGGCCCCCCAGGGGGCGCTCGCGTGTCCCGCCGCGTGGCCGTTCGCGTGGCAGATTGCACCCCCCAATCGGCCTACTTCCGTGTTGGAGTCATTTGGTATAGCAAAACGCTCACCCGGGCTAACTATCCAATAACTCTCCAGTTTTGACGCTTATATTTCTGATATTTCTGACGCTTATATTATTATTATTATTATTATTATTATTATTATTATTATTATTATTATTATTATACTCTTGCCATGGGCGCCTGAATACCTAGGTACGCCTCTGGGCATGTGGGCTTCTCCTGGACCCAGCGACAATCAGCTTTCTGTTGCTGTACCAAGTGCAGGGGGTAAAAAGGGAGAGGGTAAAAATTCTGCCCAGTTCCGCGCTTATATGTTGCTCGTGTCCGTCCAGCAGAGAGACATATAAGGGAATGATAAGGGAAGGCCCACGTCATTAGTGTGGATTACATATCTAGTGGTAATTTTTTAGTAAATACCAGAGTCAGAATTATGTATTGAAGTGAAAGACTTAATTCATTGAGAGTGAACGGAATATTCGAATTAAGTGACCATTACCTTTGTATTGCTCCGTATTTCATTTTTCGAACAAGAGTTCTCTTTCTGGAATGCAGCAAATATGCTGCAGTGAATGCAATGACAATGGTTTGTAAGAGAGTGGTCACGTAAGGAAGGAGGAAGAGGCCTCAGACAAATTGAGGCCTCTCGCACAACGCAATAGTCGGATTGGGGAAGTATGTAGTCAGCCATCAAGATGACCCTCTAATGAGGTAGGTCATGAAATCTGACCGAAGAATGGGAAACCGAGGCATTGTTAGTGTAGCAAAAAGCATTGCGAAGAAAACTAGGCAAGACACGTCGAATAACACAGACACTGAACTTCTGATGCTGCTAAACATTAAGTGTGAGACCCAAAAAATTTAAAGAAATCGTGGAGAGACAAACCACTCCACGGACAATACCTAAAAAGAATGGACAAGGTGCAGATCAATCAAGATCTTTCATTTATGTGGCGTAAAAGGGGAAGAATGAAGCCAGAATCGGAAGCACTTGTTATAGCTGCTCAAGATCAGGCCTTGAGAACACGACATTATGATAAATCGGTTCTCAAAATGTCCCAAGATGATAAATGCCTCATTTGTCAGAAACACGTAGAAACCATTGATCATATTGTTTCAGCTTGTCCAATCCTAGCAATTACAGAATACTTGAAAAGGCACGACAGGGTGTGCAGCTACCTCCACTGGCGGATCTGTACCGCCCTCGAAATTCCGAACACATGCCCCAAGTGGTACGAACTCTCTCCGAAACCCGTGACGTCTGTTGGATTGTGTACGATATTGTACGACCAACAAATTCAAACTGATCGCATGATAGCAGCAAACAAACCGGATATAGTCATCCGGGATTTGGAGAACAAATCGTGTTTACTAGTCGATGTTGCTGTACCTTCCGATCTACACGTCGTTACCAAGGAGGCAGAGAATCGTCTTAAAAACAAGAGTTTGGAAATCGAGATCAGCCGAATGTGGGCCGTAAAAGCACAGGTCGTCCCGATAGTTATCGGAGCTCTGGGATTTGTTCCACAAAATTTGAGTAAGAACTTGTCTAAACTCCCTGGTAATTCAAAAGACTGGGAAGTGCAAGAAATAACTTTATTTGGAACAGCCCACATTTTGCGCAAAGTATTGTAGAGGCACTGAAATCAATCGGATCTACTCCTTAGGTAGCTGGTTGCAACCTGGAGTAGATTTTATATTCAGCCGACTCATAACATCTTAAGTCGTGATGTAATGGAAAAATAATAATAATAATAATAATAATAATAATAATAATAATAATAATAATAATAATAACCCACCTAGGGAGAGCACGACCTTGCAGTTGGTGGTGGAGCTTGAGAACCCCCATGAGCCTTAAAGCTATGTCAGTGGTAGCCTAGCAACCGGTAGGGCCTCCCTTGCTGAATAGATTGAAGATGAGGGGTCAGACGAAGAAGTACTCCATTTTGAGGAGAGTGGGAAGTAAGTAGAGAGGGAAGAGTCATGAACCTTTGGACTTCCTGTTGTCGGCCCATAGAGGGTACAGGAGAGAAACAGGGTTGGCAATCAAGGCCACTGATTAGAGTGGAGGCCCGAACCTTGCATTAGCCAGCGAAGGAGGCTGCCTTCAGCAGTCAGTGAAAATCCCGTAGGGTTTAGTAATGCCGACTGGCGATCGGAGGGACCCCTTGCTGGGCCCTGCGGGGGGATGCCCCGAGGCCACTGTGGATCGCAGTAACGGATGGCAGGAAACAACCCGAGGGTTAAGTGTGATCTGTGATCTCGAACTTGCGTCCCGCGAATCTTCAATTCAAACCAATGTGCAAATGGATAGAACAAGAAATGTAATGAATCTTAACGTGCCTTGTTCTACCAATTTTCCATACCTGCTGAGAAACCGAGCTAATGTCACCTTGTCGACGTCTGGCCATCCCACCGATGTTAGTCCCTGGGACCCAGAGCCGGCAGTAGCTCGAAGCCATCGTCAGAGATGGACCCTGGATGAATTAAAGGAGGTGATGTGGTGCTTTTACTATGCAAAAGCGAAAAATGGGGGCTCAGAAATAGAAGTCTTCAACGTATGGAGAGAGCGGAACCCAGATATGAGACCTAACCTAGACTCAAAGAAGCTTGCCAGTCAACGTCGCTACATACTCAGCAGTGGAAAATTCACAGCAGAACAACTTGCTGACATTGAGAGAAATGCGGAGTATGTACTTCGCTCGAACGATCCACATCACGAACATGTAGAACTTGAAAATGATGATCCCGTGGAAGGTTCATCTCTTTCCGGTGAAACACACGTCAGTGGTGAACATTAATCTGGCAATGAATCACACGATAAGGACATGATGCGAAATCTCCTTCGGCGCGAGATAGAAAGAGTTAGTCAACTTCCGTTTGAATCTCGCGAACCGTTGAGGAGAATATACGAAAATGCCAAAGCTAAAAGAGTGATAGAAACAGTGAATTCTGTCTTAAATGAGGTGGTGGAGACTCCAGGCAGAGATCTAGATATTACTGAAATCAATCACATCATATATGCAACTGGATATCTAGTATCTCAGATAATTTTGGGGCCAGCCAAGAACACCGACGGTCGACAGCAAAATAGAGTAAACAGCTCTGCACCCCCATGGATGAACAGAATTATGAAACGGATAACCGACACTCGGCGAGAAAAATCACTCTTAGCTGAGGCATCTTCTGAATCAAGGCACACCTCTAAAGTTCAACGAAAAATATTTTATGTTGAACAAAAATACCAAATTGAAAATGACACCAGCAGACTAATGGTAGTGGAGAGACTAAAAGAAAAAATTCAAGCATGTGCTCAACGAATTAGACGTTACAAACGCAGAATAGATTTCCGTGTGAAGAATTGGTTGTTTGAAACAGACGCGAAGAGATTCTATGGCAATCTGACTCAAAAACCGAATGGCAAAAGCTGTTACTCCTTCAAAAGATGACGTCGAAGCATTTTGGGCAGGAATCTGGGAGGAGAGCAGATCCTACAACAAAGACGCATCGTGGATTCAATCTGAAGTTGATGCTGCAAATGAACTTGTCGAAACAGTGGAAGATGTTCATGAATTCTTGGAAGAGGACCTCTTCCAAGCAATTAAGAACATGGGAAACTGGAAATCCCCCGGGATTGATAAGATCCAGATTTATTGGATAAAGAGACTAACAGCATTACATCCGCATCTGGCAAAGGCTATTAATAAAATCATAGCAAATCCAAAGGAACTCCCGGAATTGCTCACACGCGGCATCACGTATTTGCTACCCAAAGAGGGAGACAGCCCTTAGGCAAAGAACTACAGGCCAATCACTTGTCAGCCAGTACTGTGCAAAGTTATAACTTCAGCCATAGCTGACAAAATGTACAGACATCTAGAGAAGAATCATCTAATGCCAGTTGAACAAAAATGATGTCGTAAATGTTCTTATGGCTGTAAGGAAATCTTGCTACTCAATAAAGTCATCTTGAATGATGTAAAGAAACGAAAACGTAATTTGAGCATGGCTTGGATTGACTTCCAAAAAGCCTTTGTTAGTGTACCACATGATTGGATTTTGAAGGCCTTGGAGATCTATCGATTTCATCCTAGACTTATTGAATTTTGCAAAGTTAGCATGAAGTCGTGGAGTACCAGGTTACTAATACAGAGCAGAAAGGAAGCTGTAGAATCCAGAAGCATTCAGATTAACAGGGGTATTTTTTCAAGGAGATTCCCTATTCCCTCTGCTGTTTTGCATTAGTTTGATCCCACTATCTAGACAGTTGTCGCAAGCTGACTTTGGTTACAAGCTCCATGGTGATGAAAGGCCAATATCACATTTATTTTACATGGATGATCTGAAAGTGTTTGCTAAGAATGAAGCGATTTTCTCCCAAATGCTGTCTGTCGTGAATGACTTTAGCAATGACATCTGCATGAAGTTTGGTCTTGACAAATGTGCGAAAATCAAGTTAAGAAGAGGGAAACTGACAACGTCAGAGAGCATTGAAGTTGATATGCACGCTGTGATACAATATCTAGAGCCAGGTAAAACGTACAATTATCTGGGCATTGAAGAATGTGAGACCATCTCGAACAACACAATGAAAGAGAGAATTCGCAAGGAGTATTACAGAAAAGTGAGACTTGTCCTGCAGGAATAAAATATCTGCAATTGGTAGTCTGGCGGTGCCTGTAGTTGAGTACAGTTCCGAACTAGTGGACTGGACTGAGCAAGAAATCCGCATCATGGATCGAAAAACCAGAAAACTGCTAACAATGCATCATGTCGTCCACCCTCGAGCTGATGTACATAGACTTTATGTGTCACGTAAGGAAGGAGGAAGAGGCCTCAGACAAATTGAAGCCTCCTGGCATAATGCAATAGTTGGAATGGGAAAATATGAGATTATATATCAAGATGACCCTCTAATGAGGTCATGAAATCTGACCGAAAAATGGGAATCAGAGGCATTGTTAGTGTAGCAAAAAGCATTGCGAAGAAAAACTATGCAAGACACGTCAAATAACACAGATACTGAACTTCTGGTACTACTAAACATGAAATGTGACACAAAAAATGTTAAAGAAGTCGTGGAGGGACAAACCCCTCCATGAACAATATCTGAAACGAATGGGCAAGGTGCAGATCAATAAAGATCAATCATTTATGTAGCTTAAAAGGGGAAGAATGAAGCCAGAATCGGAAGCAGTTCTAGTAGCTGCTCAAGATCAGGCGTTGAGAACACGACATTATGATATAGCGGTTCTCAAAATTTCCCAAGGTGATAAATGCCGTATTTGCCAGGAGCAAGTAGAAACCATTGATCATATTGTCTCAACTTGTCCAATCCTAGCAAAAACCGAATACTTAAAAAGACACGACAGGGTGTGTAGTTACCTCCACTGGCAGATCTGTACCGCCCTCGAAGTTCCAAACACATGCCCCAAGTGGTACGAACACTCACCAAAACCGGTGACGTCTGTTGGATTGTGTACGATATTCTACGACCAACAAATTCAAACGGATCGCACGATATCAGCAAACAAACCCGATATTGTTATCCGGGATTTAGAGAAAAAATCGTGTCTACTTGTGGATGTTGCTGTGCCTTGCGATCAAAATGTCGTAACCAAGGAGGCAGAGAAACGTCTTAAATACAAGAGTTTGGAAATTGAGAGCAGCCGAATGTGGGGCGTAAAAGCACAGGTCGTACCGATAGTTATCGGAGCTCTGGGATTTGTTCCGCAAAATTTGTGTAAGAACTTGGCTAAACTTCCAGGTCATTCAAAAGACTTGGAAGTGTAAGAAATTGCTTTATTTGGCACAGCTCACATTTTGCGCAAAGTATTGTAGAGGCACCGTTAGTCCCTAGATCTGCTCCTTAGGTAGCTGGTTGCAACCCGGAGTAGATTTTATACTCAGCCGACTCATAACATCTGTAGTCGTGATATGGAGGATCAATAATAATAATAATAATAATAATAATAATAATAATAATAATTGTTATGTACTGGAAATGCAGGGCAGAGAAATAATAGTTCAGATTACACATTTTATTTCCGTTGTCCAAAGAATAACCAAATACAAGCCAGGGGTAACAGATATGCCAGTAGAAGTCCAAAACACGTAGCCAGTCAAACCAATATACCAGAAGATGTAATAATACGAAGCCAGTCCAGCCGAAAGTCCAGAAGGATAACCACTCGCTCACCACTGACGTCTTCAAAGCACCTCCGTCACGACAACACTGATCAGTAGCGCGGGCTCACTCTCCAAACACCAACTGTCCGCTCCGAGCCGGCTTCCCCCTTTTATAGTAGCGGAGCCGGAGTGACGAGACTGGATCTTCCCGCCTTTTCCGTCGGGAACGGCGGTATCACCTCCGCTGACCGCTGGCCCGTAACGCCTCGGCGCGGCCGGTCGCCGCCCGACCTGCCCCTGGTGGCGATCCCGGGAAGCAGGCATTCCTCCCCTGGCAGGCGGCGCGTTCGGGGCTCCGCTCCTCGGACCACACACAGTGGGCCGCAACCCACTCCCGGGGCGACAGTGGGCCTGCTAGGCCCGCCTTGGCGGGCATAAATGCTGAGTATACAGCACTCTCCCCTCCTATTGCGCAGGATACGGGACGTATCTACTGCGCAACCTGCTGCTGCTGTGCCGCCGCTCCGGTAGCTCCGTCGGCGCTGACGATTCCCTTTACAGGGACTCCTGCTGTTGCGCTACTTCGTGTGGCCTAACAGGGGAGGGGTCTTCTGGCCTTGTAGATAAGGCCTGAATCTTTATCGCGGCCTACCCGGCCGTTTCGTTACTCCCTCGGGTCGATGAGCTGCAGTCTCCTTAGCCCTCAACCTGCTGCTACGCCTCCTTGGAGGCGCTGCAGGCCAGGCTGCATCCTCCGGCTGCTGTTACTCGTCGTCCATCTGTTGCTGCTCCGACTGCTGCGGCTCGCTGTCCATCGGCTGCTGCTCCGGATGCTGCGGCTCGTTGTCCGTCAGTCGGTACTCCGGCTGCTGCGGCTCCTCTTCCATCGGTTGCTGCTCCGGCTGTTCCTGCTCGTCTCCCTGCAGCTTGTCCTGTGGGTGAGTCTGCCGGATCGCAGGTAGACACTCCGGCTGCTGGACCTCCCACTGCTGATGATCGGGCAGCGGTAACTCCTGCCTCGTTACTCGTCCGTCTACCTGCGAAGAAGGAGTATTAACACTACTGTTCCTTGGGGCTGTTCTGCAATCTTTTTCTCTCGTACTATCTAATTCTTCGACCCACAAATAATGCGCTCTCAGTTGCTCCTGGTGCCTTCTGACTATCCCCTCTACTGTCCGCAAGCTGTAGCATCTTGAACCCTGAATTTCTATTACTCTGCCTGGTATCCACTTTACTGCTCCCTTGTACCATCTTACCATCACTCTAGCTCCTAACTGAAACTTAGCGTCTCGTCTTCTGCACGCTGCTACCGCTGGAAAGAACAATGACAGCAGCGTGCGCGGTTGCCTGCCGTGCAATTTCTGGGCAGGGCTAAGTCCATCTCTGCCTGGCAGAGCCCTATACGTTGAGAGTAACTCTAGTACCGCCCCTTGTTGCTCTTTATTCTCAAAACTAGACTTCTTCATTGTTGCTTTAAATGTCTGCACGAATCTTTCTGCCTCCCCATTGGAGCGGGGGTGGAACGGCGGGGCTAAACGTGGTCGATTCCGTTCGCTTTACAGAAGTTTTCGAATACTTCTCCCACAAATTGCGGCCCGTTGTCCGACACTATGGTGCTGGGAAGCCCCTCTATTGCCAACACTACTTGCAGTGCCTTGACCGTCGTCTCTGCTGTACAGTTCGTTAACCTCACTACATACGGGTATCCGGATGCCGCGTCCACTACCACTAACCACATTGCTCCCTGAAATGGGCCCGCGAAGTCTATATGGAGCCTGTCCCATGGCCCCTGTGGCTCTGGCCATTCTTTGAAACTACTTCTCGGGTTTTTCTGGAAAGCTTGACACGGCTCGCAGAGCCTAACTTTATTTTCTATGTCCTTATCTATACCGGGCCAGTAACAAAACTTCCTTGCTAGCTGCTTAGTTAGTACTATCCCCCAATGCCCTCTGTGGAGAATTTCCAAAACCTGTTGGCGCAACGTGCGTGGAATGACCACTCTCAGCTGGTCCCTAATTTCCAACAATACCACCCCAGCTCGTCTTGAACCTGTCCCTAACTCTCCAGAAACTGTTTCCCTCCAGATTGTCGCCTTGCGCCCTACTACCTGACCTGATGAAGCTTCTCATCTTCGCCAACTCAGGATCGGAGTCCGTGTGCTCCGCAATCTTGCACTGATCCACCGGGAAACGCTCCATCGTTTCTTCTTGCTGCCGATCGATGTGGAGGCATTCCGCTTCTTGATAATCAAAGCTGCTGTCTGGGCCTGCTGGTAATCTGGATAAGGTATCTGCATTACCATGCTGCGCAGTTCTTCTGAAACAGATGCTATAATTGTAATCGGTTAAAAACAACGCCCATCTCTTCAGTTTTCGCATCGTGTTGTCCGGGATTTTCTTCGCAGGGGTGGAACAGCTCTACTAGTGGCTTGTGGTCGGTGACTATCATAAATTTGTTGCCATACAAGTACTAGTTGAATTTTCTAACACCAAAAATCACAGATAACGCTTCCTTCTCCACTTGAGAGTACCGAACCTGATGTGTGTTCAAAGTTTTTGATGCGAAGGCGATCGGATGTTCCTGTCCAGATTCGTCTTTCTGAGACAGTACCGCTCCTATTCCATAGTCCGAGGCGTCTGTCGCCAAAATGACCTTCCTGTTCGGGTCAAAGTGCCTGAGCTTGGTGGCTTTAACTTATATTTTCTTAATTTTTTCAAAAGCTAATTGACAGTCCGCTGACCACACGAATTCCCCCCCCTTCCTGCGTAGAGCATTGAGCGGGGCCGCCAATTCAGCAAAGTCTGGTATGAACTTGGCGTAGTAGTTAGCTTTACCTAAAAACGATTGCAGCTGCTTAATGTCTTTGGGGGCCGGCAACTTAATAATGGCTTCCACATTAGCTTGCGTCGGCCTAATACCTTCTTTATCAATCACGTGCCCTAAATACGTAATGGATGGTTTAAAAAACTCATACTTGCCCAACTTCGCCGTAAGCCCTGCTGATTGAAGTTTCTGCAGTAACTTTCTCAAATTACCCATGTGTTCTTCATTAGATGCCCCTGTGACAACAATGTCGTCCAAGTAATTCATGCACCCGGGGACATCCACTATCAATTGTTCTAAAAATCTCTGGAAAATGGGCGCCGCCGAAGCTATCCCAAACGGCAGTCTCTCATATTGAAAGAGCCCTAGTGGGGTGTTAACTGTGAGGCACTTCCTTGACTCTTCGTCTAAAGGGAGCTGCAGGTAAGCATCTCTTAAATCTATCTTAGAAAAATATTTGCCTCCTGCTAGCCTCTGAAACAACTCTTCCGGCCGGGGGATTGGATACTTTTCAATTTCTAGTTGCGAATTCACTGTGTGTTTAAAATCCCCACACAGCCTGATACCTCCATCAGCTTTCTTTACTACCACCAGAGGCGTGGCCCAATTACTCGATTTGACTGGGATTATAATGTTCAAACTTTGCAACCTTACCTGTTCCTTGTTTACTTGCTCCCGAAGTGCTAGCGGGACGGGACGCGCTTTGCAGTATCTGGGGGTGGAGCCATCCTTCAGCTGTATGTGTGCTTCGAACTGCTCTGCCTTTCCCAATTGGTCTTGAAATAAAGCAGAAAACTCTTTACCCAGCACTTCGATTTCTTCAAATGGCACACACTCCGACACTAGATTCACTTGATCTTCAATCTTGAAGTGAAAAGCTCTGAAAGCGTCCATGCCCATCACGTTGGTTGTGTCCGCCCTATTAACCACTGTAATTGCTATCTTCCTTGTCACTCCCTTATATCTTGCTTCCGTTTGAAACATCCCCTTTGTCTCGATCTTGTCTTTTCCAAATGAACACAAATTTAGCTTTGACTTGGCACACTGCGGCGCACCTATTCTCTTGTAAGTTCTTAAATTGATCAATGTTACCGGCGAGCCCGTATCAACTTGGAACTTTATAGTTTCCCCCGCTATGCCTAAATCCACTACTAGTTTTGCGCTATCTTCCGTTCCCAATACCTCATTCATCATGTTGACTTCCATTGCTTCTTCCATTTCTTCTCTTGGTTGCCGTGCTTCCCGTGCCTTCTTCTTTCCACACACCGACTGTATGTGCCCCGTTATACCACAAGCGAAACACCTAGCATTCCTAAATCTGCACTTCTCTCTTGGATGCGACACCTCGCAAAACGTGCATGACTTGACTTTTACCCCTGGGGCCCTCTGTTGACTTTTCCACGGCTTCTCTTTGCTCGGTGAAGCTAACATCACTTCTGTTTGGCTACTTATCTGTCTGGCTGCTGTACCGGTCATTTCAAAAGTCCTGGCTATCTTCTGTACCTGCGCCAACGTCGGGTCTCCTAACTGCAGTGCCTCCATTCTGACTTTGTCTTCAGGTGTGTGCTGCACTATCATGTCCCGAATTAAAGTTTCGGCGTACGACAAACCACACTCGCATCAGAAATCACAGTCTCTTGTCAGACCCGTTAATTCCGTTACCCATTCTTTGTGAGAACTGCCCTGGCTCATTCTGCAGCGAAAAAATTTATACCTGGCTGCCACCACGTGCGGCTTTTTTTCAAAATGCGCCGCCAACTTTCCCACAAGTTCTTCAAAATCCACTTCATCTAATACTTTCAACGGGAACAGTCTCTGCAACAATTCAAACAACTCGCTTCCCGAAATACTCAACAAGAAGGCCCGTTTCTGCTCACCTTCCATTACACCATGGTAGAAAAAGTGCTGCTTCAACCTCGCATAATACGTGCTCCAGCTTTCCTTCTCCGGGTCGAACTTGGGAAAACTCGGTGCTGATCTCGCTCGCTGTTGCATCTGTTGCGCTTGCATTGTTTTCAGAATTTCCACCAGCTCCCTGTGCTGCATCTGCTGTTGTTGCTGTTGATATTCCAGAAATTTTTTAAAAAAATCCTCCATGTCTTGCTTTACCCTCGTCGCCAGTTAGAACTGTAATGTACTGGGAAATGCAGGGCAGAGAAATAACAGTTCAGATTACACAATTTATTTCCGTTGTCCAAAGAATAACCAAATACAAGCCAGGGGTAACAGATACGCCAGTAGAAGTCCAAAACACGTAGCCAGTCAAACCAATATACCAGAAGATGTAATAATACGAAGCCAGTCCAGCCTAAAGTCCAGAAGGATAACCACTCGCTCACCACTGACGTCTTCAAAGCACCTCCGTCACGACAACACTGATCACTAGCGCGGGCTCACTCTCCAAACACCAACTATCCGCTCCGAGCCGGCTTCCCCATTTTATAGTACGGAGCCGGAGTGACGAGTCTGGATCTTCCCGCCTTTTCCGGCGGGAACGGCGGTGTCGCCTCCGTTGACCGCTGGCCCGAAACGCCTCGGCGCGGCCGGTCGCCGCCCGACCTGCCCCTGGTGGCGATCCCGGGAAGCAGGCATTCCTCCCCTGGCAGGCGGCGCGTTCGGGGCTCCGCTCCTCGGACCACACACAGTGGGCCGCAACCCACTCCTGGGGCCACAGTCGGCCTGCTAGGCCCGCCTTGGCGGGCCTAAATGCTGTGTATACAGCAATAATAATAATAATAATAATAATAATAATAATAATAATAATAATAATAATGGCGGGGGCGACCAAGGGGGTGACCTCCGTGGAACACTAACAAGCTGGACGAAACGAAAGCGAAGCTCTCTCTGGAAGAGTCTAAGCTAATACAGAGCAGGAAAAACAGAATGCCCCTGAAACAACAGTAACAGAAGCGAGGGACATAGTGATGGCAGCGTGCGCCGCATCTATGCCAAGACGCAGATGCCCAAGGGGAAAGCAACAGGTGTACTGATGGACCCCTGAGATTGCCGAACTGAGGAGGAATTGTATTAAAGCTAGGAGACTAGCCACAAGATCCAAAACTGACGAATCACTTCGAAGAAAATACAAAATACGCCAAAAACAGCTGAAGTACAAAATTGTAAACAAAAAACTTAGAGTGAATACGAAGGTACCCGGATTAGAGGACCCCAAATGGCTGAAAGCAATTATAAGAGATCTCTTCCCAACCAGAGACCCGTGGGCGAGAAGAAAACCGTACGACTACGAATTCAGTGAGAATGATGTATTCACGAGAGACGAGCTACAAGTAGAAGCGAGGAAACTAAAGTGCAAGAAAGCCACCGGACCAGACGGAATACCAAACGAAATAATTAAGATTGTGGCCAAGGAATACCCGGAATGCTTGCTGGAGGCATTTAATAGCTGCCTCAGACATGGAGTTTTCTTCAAGAACTGGAAGAAACAGAAATTAATTCTACTACGGAAAGGAAACAAGCCCCTAGATAAGGCATCGTCGTATAGGCCGTTATGCCTCCTAGATACAATGGGCAAACTCATGGAAGGGTTGATTCTACAACGGCTAGAGAAACATATATCAACAGGAAAAAATTTCTCCGATAGACAGTTTGGATTCAGGAAAGGCCGCTCAACTACGGACGCAATAAGGGAAGTAGTACGTATAGCGGAAACTGCTAAAAACGGAACAGGCAAAAAAGGGGTTTTGTGCATTAGTAGCCATTGATATTAGGAATGCCTTTAACTCCGCCAACTGGGAAGATATTAAGGCACTGGTGGAGAAACAGGTACCCAGAATATCTTCTAAGAATCATCGAGGACTATCTATCAGAAAGGAAAATTATATACTCTGACACTCTTAGGGTGGAGGAAGAGATGACGTGTGGAGTTCCCCAAGGATCCAAGCTGGGTCCATTCTTGTGGAACACCATGTACGACGAGCTACTAAATATAGATCTACCACAAGATACCTTGCTGATCGGATACGCAGATGATACGCTTATCATCAGCCACAGTGACAACGTGGACCTGCTGGAGAGGCACTTAAACGAGGCCCTCTCTAGGATTAACAGATGGTTGGACAAAAGACGCCTACAGATGGCAGTGGAAAAGACGGAAGCAGTACACGTTACTGACAAAAGAGCCTTTAACTTCCCATGCATCACCTCGAACGGAGTAAGCATTTCCTGGAGCCGCCAAATTACATACCTGGGGGTCGAAATTGCCCACAGACTGAGCTTCGGGCCACACATTTGCAAGACAGCAGACAAAGCTGCAACAATTGGATCCAACCTCTCTAGGCTTATGCCTAACATAGGTGGACCTAAAGAAGCAAAAAGAAGACTGATATCCAGCGCGATAATTTCGAAGATGTTGTATGCAGCACCAGTATGGGCGACTTCTCTTGAGAAACAATCCATTAGGAGAAAATACAACCAAATCCAAAGGAGGATGGCCATCAGAGTTGTATCAGCGTACCGGACGATATCTGACTGCGCTGTTCTGGTGCTGGCGAGAATGCCCCCCATAGACCTACTAGCGAGGGAAAGGAAGAGAACATACCAGACCTTAAAAGATAGAAAGGAAAAGGAAGGGAAGCTACCCCCAAAGAGGATTACACCATAAAAGAGGGAACCAGAAGCATGCTAATGAGTGGCAAGAAAGATGGGATGGGGAAACATAAGGCAGATGGACGCATCAAATGATCCCAAATATAGTGGAATGGGTGGAAAGAGGCCACGGCGAAGTAAACTATTTCCTGACACAGGCGCTGTCGGGACATCGATGCTTTAACAAGTACCTATATGACTTTAAGATAAAAAACAGTCCGAGGTGCGACCATTGTCAAGCCGAGGTAGACGACAACATGCACACCCTTTTCCAGTGTAATGCATGGACCACGGATAGGGAAAATACAAACAGAGAACTGGGAGAAACCATCACCCCTACAAATCTGGTAAAAATGATGCTTTCCTCCAAAGAGAAATGGAATGTAGTAGTGACTACGGTCACAAATGTACTGAAAAAGAAAGAAAATATTCGAAATTAAGAAGGAAGAGGTTTAGCTAACCGCCTGTCACCTCCACGAAGTAATGTCTGACGACGATTTCCATGGAGGTGACGCCATGACTCAAGCGAAAGGAGGTTAGGTTTTAGTCGGTATACCAAAGCTGGGAGTCCGACATAACCGGTTCGCCGGTATCCATAAAAGATTTCCCCCTCCTTACAAATAATAATAATAATAATAATAATAATAATAATAACAACAACAACAACACCTAGAGAGTACACGACCTTGCAGTTGGTGGTGGAGCTTGAGTACCCCCATGAGCCTGAGAGCTATGTCAGTGGTAGGCTAGCTACTGGTAGGGCCTCCCTTGCTGAATAGGTTGAAGGTGAGGGGTCCGACGAAGAAGTACTCCATTTTGAGGAGAGTGGGAAGTAAGTAGAAAGGGAAGGGTCATGAACCATTGGACTTCCTGTTATCGGCCCATGGAGGGTACAGGAGAGAAACTGGGTTGGCACACCAGGCCACTGATTAGAGTGAAGGCCCGAACCTTGCATTAGCCAGCGAAGGAGACTGCCTTCAGCAGTCAGTGAAAATCCCGTGGGGTTTAGTAATGCCGACTGGCGATCGGAGGGACCCCTTGCTGGGCCCTGCGGGGGGATGCCCCGAGGCCACTATGGGTCGCAGTAACGGATCACAGGAAACAACCCAAATGTTAAGTGTGATCTGCGAACTCGAACTTGCTACCTGCGAATCTTCACTTGAAACCAATGAGCAAAATGGATAGAACAAGCAATGTAATGAACCTTTACGTGCCTTGTTCTACCAATGTCCCATACCTGCTCAGAAACCGAGCTAATGTCACCTTGTCGACATCTGGCCATCCCACGGATGTTAGTCCCAGGGACCCAGAGCCGGCAGTAGCTCGAAGCCATCGTCAGAGATGGACCCGGGATGAATTAAAGGAGGTGATGTGGTGCTTTTACTATGCAAAAGCGAAAAATGGGGGCTCAGAAATAGAAGTTTTTAAGATATGGAGAGAGCGGAACCCAGATGAGACCTACCCTAGACTCAAAGGAGCTTGCCAGTCAACGACGATACATACTCAGCAGTGGAAAATTCACAGCAGAACAACTTGCAGACATTCAGAGAAACGCGGAGTATGTTCATCGATCAAACTATCCACATGACGAACATAGGCGTACGCAGGATTTTAGGAATGGGGGTGCCTGACCTAACACTTCCGCTACCCCCCCCCCATGAATCAATTATTAATTTTATAATCTTTTTATTTTTATAATTTTTTTCTTTTTAGAATTTTTAAATTTTTTATTAAAAATATATTTTTACAATATATTTGAAATCTATTCAACATTTAAAACTAATTTTATTTATAATTGAATTTAGTAACTAACTTAAAATAAATACAATCTTTAGAGTAACATTCGCCTTTCAAAAGGAACAAATTTTTTAAATTCATTGATAACATCGAGTATATCAATTTCCATAGTTTTTGACTGTTCAATAAATAATAACATTAAAGAAGACAAACGCTCTTGGCCCATTGTAGATCGAAGCTTTGATTTTACTATTACAAGCTTTGAAAAACATCGTTCGCATGAACAGCTTGTTACTGGAATCACAGAAAACTTGATTAGTACCTCTCTAAAATTACAATACGTAGTCTTTCTACAATCTTCATCTAGCCAAATAAGCCATTTCTATAGGTTATTTGGAGGATAATTATCACTTTTTCTGGCTTTCAGTACCTGAATTTCAGCTTGTAATTCTGAATAGTTCAAATCAAAATGTTGACATAGTAATTTATGATCATTCTCAGTAGACCTAAGATGTATACAATTTCCTACTGCGTTGATAATGGATGTAGATTCTTGCGAAAACTTACAGTTCAAAGTTTCAATAACAGAATCAAGAACGGGATAAAATGTAAAAAACTTTATTTCGTTTTTCTTATTATCAGTGTGGTTCGCTATATTTGGAGAATAATCTGTTCTACGAGGAATCTTTCTAGTTTGAGTGCGTGGTATTTCTAGTCCTAATTCTTGACATTTTTCGAGAGCTCGGTTATAAACAGAATCGTAGACACTCTCAGTACTTCTGTAGTTTTGAAGAGCTGCGGATAGAGATTGAATGCACGAGACGGCTTCATTCAAATCCATAGTAGGAGATTGTAGGAGCTTACTAGTATTAAGAATAAGCTGAAGAATGGGTTCCATAATATCTAAACAAATTATGAAATTGAAAGATTTGAACTGATTAAGTAATCCATTTCCTTTAGGTCTAACTTGCGAATCACTAGTTTCCTCAATCATAACTTCAATCGCCGAAATGATCAAATCATATTGATTTTTAACAGCTGTAACTGCTTGGGCATGGCAAGCCCATCGTGTATTAGATAACGATTTCAATGTCTTGAGCTTCTCCCCGGTTGACCTGATCAGTTCTTCTAAGACGATGTGTCGTTTTGGACTTCCTTCCATAAAACTGAATAAAAATTGCATGATACCAAAGAAATCAAATATGAGGGGATTGTCTTTGTGTGATCCACATGCACTTACAAGAGCAAGATTTAAGCAATGTGTATAACAGTGTACATATAAACTTTTAGATTTTCTCTCCTTACATCTTGCTTGCACACCTGTGAATTCTCCTGCCATAGTTGCTGCGCCATCAAAACAGACTGCTATTACGTTTTCCCAATTAATACCCACTTTGTTAATTATTTTTTTCCAGCTCTTCAAAAATACTTTCAGCATCAACCTATTTCGTACGTTATATACAGATGAATCGCTCAATGGGCAATACTTTTCCTTTTGGAATTTAACATACTACAACCGACATTTGTTCATGATGTCCAACATCAGAGGTTTCATCTGCTATCAATGATACAGGACGATTTTTCATTTCATCAGCTATATTTCTTAAAACAACGTTGCTTAAAGCTGCCAAAATATCATTCTGTATCCGATTACTAAGATATGTACACTTTTTTGGAGCAGTTTCCAAGTATTCAGCCATAAAAGGATCGTATTGTTTAAACATTGAAACTATCTCTAAAAATAATCCTTTTTCATTGCTATCTTGTTTCCTTATGACCACGCAAGGGTTTACCTCCCTTAGCTAAACTACGAATAATATCAATAAGTCTTGACAAATACTGATAGTTCTTTTGGCGTTGTATTTCTTCCGCCCTAAGTTTCTTTTCCTTTGCTTCGTCGAATATTGTATCAATTGATTTCATCTTCACAAAAGCATTCCATGAATCCATGCTGTCTTGATGATGCGATTTATCGTGTTTGTTTAACTTCTCTCCTATTTTGTTCCAGCTTTTGCATCCAGTATTTATAAAAACGTCATCTTTAGTTCTAGTAAACCTTGTAGCATTTGTAGGAAAAAGACGACATGCGAAACAATATACTGCATCTGCTGCAACACTGTATTCCAACCATTTGAATTTTTCGAACCATGTTGAATAGAAAGATCTTGATTTGTTACTAATTACTGTCTGAGGATAATTATCTAGTTTAGGCTGAAATGTACCATGTTGAATTCTAAGATTTTTTTTCCAGTTTGTTTTTAGGTAACTCACAGTTAGGATCATCGAACTCGCCTAAATCTTTGGCATGACCAGTAACTACAAAAAGAAATCGTTAATGAATGTTATTGACTAATTTTAAAAATATTTATACAAATGTGTATTTTATAATTAAATTTATATATAATCTTATTTTTTAGCTTATTCATATAAAATGAGGTTTCTTTTAGAAAATTATCTACTGTGAAAATTAATAGATCAAATATATTAATAAACCACACAAATATTAAAATAAAGAGAAATTCAGAAAATATTTTTACACTTTCAATAGTTTAAATATGAAATAATATAAATGTTCAATGGGTAGTCTTTTAATTTCAATTATTAGGTGAAATAAGTTTAATTTTTTTAACATTTTACAATTAACAAGTGCAACATGAATACAAATTGTTAAAGAAGTATGTACGTAACCTCCTGAGTCAGTTGCTAAACTAATATCATTCGATTCATCCAGTAAATTTTCAACCCCTGGAATCATATTTTCTACGTGTAATTTTGTTTTAATAAGCCAATTGTCCATAAAACTTTTGCTGTTATTTTTGTCATCCATGATAAAAACTAAAATATTAAGCACAACATATATTTAAATAGATGCATATGGGTCATTCCATATTAAATCAACACAGTCATTTTTCATCACCATCTCAGATTCAGATGAAATTTCACACATAGATAGTATGAATGAAGAATAAGAAAACTACAATTTTTGAGTAAAATATTTCCACCCGTTTCGGAAATACAGCCATGTAAAATGTTTCAAAATTGGGTTCCCGAAAATTTTTAAATTGATGTAGAACCTCACCAAATTAAGATAGAAAGCTGGAACAGGTGTCATTTTTCAGCTTTCTTTGTGGCCTTTTATAAGATATGCAACTCAATAGGGGTTGCATTCAAAAAGATTTCCAAATTTGAATTTAAAATTTTGATTTTGAGATTTTTCAAAATGCTCATCTTCAAAAAAATTGAAAAAATTCTAAAATAATCCTTGTATATATCCAAACAGATGGTGCAAGTTTAAAAATGGGACTGCAATGGGTTCATACGGTAATCTTTATTTAAAATGCACAATATTTACTTACTCTAGATTTTACTGATTTAAAATATATTTTATTTCAAATTATGAGAACTACTACATACAAATTATTAATTTAGTGTTTTTGGTGAGTCTGTTGTGTTTTATTGTTATTATTATTATTATTATTATTATTATTATTATTATTTCACTACATCACAACTAAAGATGTTACGACTCGGCTGAATATAAAATCTACTCCAGGTTGCAACCAGCTACCTAAGATTCTGTTCCAAATAAAGCAATTTCTAGCACTTCTCAGTCTTTTGAATGACCTGGAAGTTTAGC
Organism: Acheta domesticus; assembly: GCA_031308135.1. NCBI lineage: Eukaryota > Metazoa > Arthropoda > Insecta > Orthoptera > Gryllidae > Acheta > Acheta domesticus. The sequence continues at coordinate 142,016,277 of JAHLJT010002406.1, read as the reverse complement.
CAAATTCTTACTCAAATTTTGAGCAACAAATCTCAGAGATCCGATAACTATCGGGACTTTTACGCCCCACATTCGGCTGATCTCGATTTCCAAACTCTTGTATTTAAGACGTTTCTCTGCCTCCTTGGTAACGACGTTTTGATCACAAGGTGCAGCACCACCGACAAGTAAACACAATTTTTCTTCAAATCTCGGATAACTATATCCGGTTTGTTTGCCGCTATCGTGCGATCAGTTTGAATTTGTTGGTCGTACAATATCGTACACAATCCAACAGACGTCACTGGATTTGGTGAGTGTTCTTACCACTTGGGGCATGTGTTTGGAACTTCGAGGGCGGTACAGATCTGCCAGTGGAGGTAACTACACACCCTGTCGTGTCTTTTCAATTCTTCGGTCTTTGCTAGGATTGGACAAGCTGAGACAACATGATCAATGTTTTCTACTTGCTCCTGGCAAATGCGGCATTTGTCATCTTGGGAAATTTTGAGACCTGCTTTATCATAATTTGTTCTGAACGCCTGATCTTGAGCAGCTACGAGAACTGCTTCCGATTCTGGCTTCATTCTTCCCCTTTTAAGCCACATAACTGATTGATCTTTATTGATCCACAACTTGTCCATTCTTTTTAGATATTTTTCGTGGAGTGATTGTCTCTCCAAGATTTCTTTAACATTTTTTGTGTCTCACATTTCATGTTTAATAGCATCAGAAGTTCAGTGTCTGCGTTATTCGACGTGTGTTGTCTGGTGTTCTTCGCAATACTTTTTGCTGCACTAACAATGCCTCTGTTTCCCATTCTACGGTCACTATTATAATAACTTATTAATCATAGTAATAATAATAATTATTATTAATAGTAATAATAATAATTATTATTATTATAATTGTTGTTAGACTGCGGAACTTACTATCACCAAAAATAAAACAAATCTACCCTATTTTTATTTTGCATGTGTGCAATTTCTTACTTTAAATGCGTATTTTAATATACGCGGTATATTTTAGTGCATATATTCCAGGTTTTTTATGGAGAAGTGGATCGAAGTCAGATCTTTTCGGCTATTTCTCTTGTAACTTAGAAGTTGCTTTCTTCTGACAACATGGGTATGGAAATTGAACCTCCTTAGTACCCTTCGCACGGTTTCGGGATTTACTTTCTTGCCAATGACAATTTATAACTGTGGAGTAACTTTTGGTGCATTAATACAAGAGTCTTTCTTTACTATTTCCACAACAAGATTCTCTTCTCGATCAGAAAGTCTTCAGACGTTCTCCTCCGGGTTGCAGTTCATTCGCCTATTCATTGATGTACCATAAGATTATGTCACTCACCGTGCTTTTTTCATTAATGGCATTTTGCAAAAATTTGGGCATCACTAACTCTTTGCATTATGGTAAATAACCAGCTGACGCAGCTCAAAGTTGGCGTTCATTCCTCAACGATTATTTTCGCTAAATGTTTAGGTTCCCACGTATCTGGTTCATCAATCGAAAGGTGACCTTGATTTGTTTTATTTTTGGTGATAGGTAAAGTTATATACATTTCCTTTCGATATGCACAGTCAGAAAAAATGTGCAATTGCATGACATTCCGCGGTCTGATAATCATCATCATCATCATCATCATCATCATTAGAAAACATAACACACTCACCAATAAAAAACTTTAAATTAATAATTTGTATATATTAGGGCTTATAATTTGAAATAAAATGCATTTTAAATCAGTAAAATCTAGAGTAAGTAAATATGGTGCATTTTAAATAAAGATTACCAGATAAACCCATTGCAGTCCCATTTTTAAACATGCACAATCTGTTTGGATATATACAAGGATTATTTTAGAATTTTTTTCAATTTTTTTGAAGATGAGCATTTTGAAAAAACTCAAAATAAAAAATTTAAATTCAAATTTGAAAAACTTTTTAAACGCAACCCCTATTGAGTCGTATATCTTATAAAAGACCATAAAGAAAGCTAAAAAATGACACCTGTTCCAGCTCTCTATCTTAATTTGGTGAGATTGTACATCAATTAAAAAATTTTCGGGAACCCAATTTTGCAAAACTTTACATGGCTGTATTTCAGAAACGGGTGGAAATATTTTACTCAAAATTTGTAGTTTTCTTATTCTTTATTCATACTACCTATGTGTCAAATTTCATCTGAATCTAAAATGGTGAGGTAAAATTTTAATTAAAACTGTGTTGATTTAATATGGAATGACCCATATGTAAAAATTTTTTTAAATTTTTTAGTTTTTAATTTAATACAATAGAAGAGATTTATTGCAACAAACCTCATTGAACTGATAATTATGAGTAGTTAAATCTTCAGCTTCAACTGCAAATTAGGCTTTGGATTTACTCGAAACTGTTAATGTTCGCAATTTTTGGAATGTGCTTTTCTGAGAATTGGTCAGTGTCTATTTGAAACGACATGTAAATAGAATGCGGCACCCTAAGTGTTGCTCAGTAGGTAAAGATTGCAGCGCCACATGTGCGGTTAAAAGTATAAGTTACGTTTAAAATTTAAAATTCGTTAAGAATAAATAAAATGTTAACTCTTTTGTTTTGAAATAATTTAATGTTAAACTGTGTTACATACAATAAATGGCAAATTTTATATGAATTTAATACACAAATTAACATAACATTTACCTGATGAAAAAGGGTGTTCACTTTTCCCAATAAATTTGAAAAGTGAAAAGAAATATAATTCCAATTCAAAATAATTATTTAACGATACTTTTTGAAATAAAAGTATTTTTTAGTATTTAAACACAAACATTTGTATGAAAAATTTAATAGAGATTTAAATCAATAAATATTGTACATTATATAATAAGCATTATTTATAGAAACTAATTAACACTTATTACATTATTTAGTAAATGTTTTCAATTTTAAGATGTATATTAATTTTAAATAAGAACAACATGTACATACATAGCATTTTTTGTAAAAAATAGTGTGATATTAGTTTGATTTATAATGTTGTAATAAAAGTAAAAAATATAAATAAAAAGTAGCAATTAACATCAGTTTTAAAATACAATTACCTTAACAGATAAATTGATACAATTTAAAAAAATATGTAATTTGAAAAAAAATGTAATTTGAAAAAAAAGTTGTCGTGAACTTGTAATGGGGGTGCCCAGGCACCCCCGGCATCCCCTGTGCGAACGCCGATGATGACGAACATTTAGAACCATCTAATATCCCTGAAAACGATGGTCCCCTTCAAGGTTCATCTCTTTCAAATGAAACATCCGTCAGTGGTGAAAATTCATCTGGCCACGAGTCACGAGTCACACGATAAGGACATGATGCGGGACCTCCTCTGACACGAGATAGAACGAGTTCGTCTACTTCCATTTGAATCTCGTGCACCGTTGAGGAGAATTTACGAAAATGCTAAAGCTAAGAGAGCGATAGAAACAGCGAATTCTGTCGTAAATGAGGTTGTACAGACCTCAAGTAGAGATCTAGATATTACGGAAATCAATCACATCGTGTATGCAACTGGATATCTAGTATCTCAGATAATCTTGGGGCCAGCCAAGAACACCGATGGCCGACAGCCAGACAGAGTAAATAGCTCCGTACCTCCATGGATGAAAAGAATTATGAAACGGATAGCCGACACACGGCGTGAAATATCACTCCTAGCCGAGGCATCTTCTTAGTCAAACCACACGTATAAAGTTCAACAAAAAATACTCCCTGTTGAACAAAAATACCTAATTGACAATGACAGAAAAAGGTTAATGGTAGCTGCAAAGCTAAAAGAGAAAATCCAAGCATGGGCTCAACGAAAAAGACGGTACAAACGTAGAGAAGATTTCCGTGTACAGAACCGGTTGTTTGAAACAGACGCGAAGAGATTCCATCGCAGTCTTACTGAAAAACCGAATGGCAATGCTGTCCCTCCTTCAAAAGATGACGTCGAAACATTTTGGTTAGGAATCTGGGAGGTAACCAGATCCTACAACAAAGACGCATCGTGGCTCCAATCTGAAGTTGATGCTGCCAATGGACTCGTGGAAACAGTGGAACATGTTCAAGGATACTCGAAAGAGGACCTGTGCCAAACAATTAAAAATATGGGAAACAGGAAATCCCCTGGGGTTGATAAGTTTCAGAATTATTGGATTAAGAAATTAACAGCACTACATTCTCATCTAGCAAAGGCTGTTAATAAAATTTTAGAAAAACCTAAGGAACTCCCCGAATGGCTCACTCGTGGTATCACGTATTTGCTACCCAAAGCGGGAGACAGCTCTTTGGCGAAGAACTACAGGCCAATTACTTGCCTGCCAGTAATGAACAAACTTATAACTGCAGCCATATCTGACAAAATGTATGGGCACCTAGAGAAGAAGCGTCTGTTGCCAGTTGAACAGAAAGGATGTCGTAAAGGTTGCTATGGCTGTAAGGAAATCTTGCTTCTGAATAAAATAATTTTGAATGATGTAAAGAAAGGAAAAGGTAATTTAAGCATGGCTTGGATTGACTACCAGAAGGCCTTTGACAATGTACCACAGGATTGGATTTTGAAGACCCTGGAGATCTATCGATTTCATCCTAGACTTGTTGAGTTTTGCAAGGCTAGTATGAAGTCGTGGAGCAACAGGTTATTAATCCACAGCGGAAAGGGAGTAGTAGAAACAAGAAGTATTCAGATTAACAGTGGAATTTTTCAAGAAGATTCACTATCCCTTCTGCTGTTTTGCATTAGTTAGATTCCTCTATCGAGACAGCTGTCGCACACTGACTTTCGTTACAAGTTCCATGGTGACGAAAGGCCTGTATCACATTTATTTTACATGGATGATTTTAATGTGTTTGCTAAGAATGAAGCGATAATCCCTCAAATGCTGTCTGTCATCAATAATTTTAGCAATGACATCTGCATGAAGTTTGGTCCTGACAAGCATGCAAAAGCCAACTTAAAAAGAGGCAAAATGACCACGTCATAGAACATTGAAGTTGATCTGCACGCTGTGATACAAGATCTAGAGCCAGGTAAAACTTACAAATATCTGGGCATTGAAGAATGTGAGACCATCTCGAACGAAACAATGAAAGAGAGAATTCGCAGGGAGTATTATAGAAGAGTGAGACTTGTCCTGCAGTCCGCTCTAAACTCAAGGAATAAAATATCAGCAATAGGTAGTTTGGCGGTGCCTGTAGCCGAATACAGTTTCGGACTAGTAGACTGGACTCAGCAGGAAATTCGCATCATGGATCGAAAAACAAAAAAACTGCTTACAATGCATCACATTGCCCACCCCGAGCTGATGTACATAGACTTTATATGTCACGTAAGGAAGGAGGAAGAGGCCTGAGACTAATTGAAGTCTCCTGGCACAATGCAATTACCGGGATGGGAAAGTATGTAGTCAGCCATCAAGATGACCCACTAATGAGGCAGGTCATGAAAGCTGACCGAAGAATGGGAAACAGAGGCATTGTAAGTGTAGCAAGAAGCATTGCGAACAAGACTATGCAAGACTCCCAGAATGACAGAGACACTGAACTTCTAATGCTACTTAACATGAAATTTGAGACACAAAAAATGTTAAAGATATCGTGAAGAGACAAACCACTCCACGGACAATATTTGATACCGGATGGACAAGGTGCAGATCAATCATTTATGTGGTTTGGTATATGTAAGGTAAAGATCAATCATTTATGTGGCTTAAAAGGGGGAGAATGAAGCCAGAATTGGAAGCACTCGTAACAGCTGCCCAAGATCAGGCCTTGAGAACACGACATTATGGATAAAGTGGTTCTCAAAATTTCCGAAGATGATAAATGCCGCATTTGTCAGGAACACGTAGAAACCATTGATCATATTGTCTCAGCTTGTCCAATCCTAGCAAAGACCGAATACTTGAAAAGACACGACAGGGTGTGTAGCTACCTCCACTGGCGGATCTGTACCGCCCTCGAACTTCCGAACACATGCCCCAAGTGGTACAAACACTCACCGAAACCGGTGACGTCTGTTGTATTGTGTACGATATTGTACGACCAACAAATTCAAACTAATCGCACGATAGCGGCAAGCAAACCGGATAAAGTCATCCGGGATTGGGCGAAAAAATCGTGTTTACTTGTGGATGTTGCTGTACCTTGCGATCAAAACGTCGTTACCAAGGAGGCAGAGAAACGTCTTAAATACAAAAGTTTGGAAATCGAGATCAGCCGAATGTGGGGCGTAAAAGCACAGGTCGTCCCGATAGTTATGGGACCTCTGGGATTTTTTCCGCAAAATTTGAGTAAGAACTTGTTTAAACTGCCCGGTAATTCAAAAGACAGGGAGGAGCAAGAAATAGCTTTATTTGGAACAGCCCACATTTTGCGCAAAGTATTGGTAGAGACACCGACAGACCATAGATCTACTCCTTAGGCAGCTGGTTGCAACCTGTAGTAGATTTTATACTCAGCCGACTCATAACATGTTTAGTCGTGATTAGGAGGAATAATAATAATAATAATAATAATAATAATAATAATAAAGATGATAAATGCCTCATTTGTCAGGAACACGTAGAAACCATTGATCATATTGTTTCAGCTTGTCCAATCCTAGCAATTACAGAATACTTGAAAAGGCACGACAGGGTGTGCAGCTACCTCCACTGGCGGATCTGTACCGCCCTCGAAATTCCGAACACATGCCCCAAGTGGTACGAACACTCACCGAAACCCGTGACGACTGTTGGATTGTGTACGATATTGTACGACCAACAAATTCAAACTGATCGCATGATAGCAGCAAACAAACCGGATATAGTCATCCGGGATTTGGAGAACAAATCGTGTTTACTTGTCGATGTTGCTGTACCTTGTGATCTCCACGTCGTTACCAAGGAGGCAGAGAATCGTCTTAAAAACAAGAGTTTGGAAATCGAGATCAGCCGAATGTGGGACGTAAAAGCACAGGTCGTCCCGATAGTTATCGGAGCTCTGGGATTTGTTCCGTAAAATTTTAGTAAAATAAAATTTGAGTAGTAATAATAATAATAATAATCTTTGAGAAATGTTTTAATAACATTATTGTTAACAGAGCCTAGTGTATCTGTCAAATTAAGGGCGAAGGAAATAGAATTTTGATCAGGCATTCTCCTTCTACATCAATCCACCTGTTACGTAATTATCCCCGCCTGCAAATTCCGAAATTCAGGGCTGTACAAAGCAAAACAACTAACATTGGCTCTTATGGACGAATAAACACCAAAATCAAAATACCTTAGGAAAAATTTGAAACCGCTCCCAAAAGTTAAGAATAATTTTAGGCTCTTGAAAAAAAATTATCGCCGCCCGCGGGGAGCCGGCAGCTGGCGAGCCACAAGCAGTGTTACCTGGGGCCGACAACTCGCCGGAGCGCTCGGGCTGGGCGGCTGGTAGCCCGCCGGCCAATCCCAGCACAGCGTCGTCAACCAATCCGGTCGTCTCGCCGCGCGGAGCGGGGCCGGTTGCCCTCGCCGCTAGAGGCGCTGGGGGCAGCGCCGTTTTAAGTGGCGCCGGGGGCGCCTGAAAGATCAGCTCTGCTGACATAGCTGGACGAGCCGGGGGCGCCGTTGCTGCGGCGCCGCTTCGCTGATGGTAAAATAGAAGGCCCTGAAGGCTGGTGGCGAGAGGCGCTGATCGAAAGAGCGCGTCAGCTCTCGCACGTGCTGCCCCGCAGGGGTGCCTGGCGCGTGCGGGATGACAGGCGGGGCTCCGCGGAGAGCTGTGGCCCCTGCGCAGCCCGCGCGGCGCTTTCGCCGGCGAGGAGCTCGCTGCCCGGCGCCAGGGACGGGATCGCACCCGCGCCGACTCCCCGGAAGGAGCTCCAGTATTCCAGCAGGGCCTGGCTGTTCGCCATGGCGAAAGCACAGATGACGCCGCTGGGGATGCCGGCGAGCACGTTTTCCATGCTGGCGGCGTCGGGTGTTGTAGATGGCGGTGGTGCTGTGATATGCGCGGCTGGCAGCTGCTTCGGCAGCAGCGGGCGCAGTTAACGTATGATCGGTGGTGGTGATGGTGTTGGTGGTGTTGGTGGTGGAGGTGGTGGTGGCAGTGGTGGTGGCGCCGGCATTACAAAATGCACGTCGCTTGTCGCCACGATGCCCTCGGCACCCATCACAATGATTTCATTGAGCGGCGTGGAAGCTGTCAGCTTCTCCATACTGGAGACACAGACGAGCTCCTTGCTGGGGTTTTCGCCCGAGGACCACGGCCCCTTGGTCGAGTGCGACCAGGTGGCGCTGTCGCTTAGCGAGCGCCTCCGCTCGTTTGATTGCTCTCCTGAGGCCATGGCTGGCCTGGCTAACGGCACATTTTGCTCACACAAGAGTGGGCCCCGCGAGAGCAGAGCTCAATCGCGGGAAAACGCAGCCCACGCTGCGTTCCCGCACGGTGTTCCGCTCAACGCCTCGTGAGAGCAAGGCTCAATCACGAGTACGTCAGGTAATAGGCAAGGAAAGCAATGCGTACTTTCCGCTCAACACAACGTGGGAGCAAAGCTCAACCACGTGTGCCAGGTACTCGTAATGCACCGCAGCAGAGGCTAAGTGTCCGAAGTCCGAGCCGGAACAGTGCGGAGAAAGCTGGGATGCTGTCACCACGCCGCCACGGATGTTACTTCATGATAGCTGCTTCACCATGCGATCGTCACGGCGTCCGGAAGTGCTTAGTGATGCCCGCGGCGACCAGAGCTCTTCGGCGGTGCGTCCGTCCTCCGCGGCGGCCAGGTAGCGACTTGCCATTGATCTTCCGCCGGCGCCCTTTTATCTGGGCCAGCTTCCGCGCAAGGCTTCCCGCGGCTGCTCCTGATTGGCCGGCTCACCGGTGCGCGAAGTCCAGTCAGCAGGCACTGCCTGTTTCTGAGTGCACCTTTGGCGCGCTCGGCGAAGCTCGGCGCGCCTGATACCGACGCTCTATGCTGCGCGGTGCCGGAGGCGGTAACACGCCGCCGGCGCTCTTTAGTTAGCGTGGTAACTTTGAACTGCCAGCCGTATACTACACTTAATAACAACACTTTATATATATATATATATATATATATATATATATATATCACAAATGCACACGTAACTGTGGGTTTATTCATGCTCACAATACAATATTGACTGACTGGGCATGCCTCGTGTTACAGAGATGTGCTACTCGATATATCGATACAAGGTTATCGTTACACATAATCAATCCATGATTTGGCTTTGCTTTCTTTGATTGTTCTCGTAGAAGCTCTTAATTTTTTAAATTCAATTTTATTTTCTGTGGTTGGATGTTTATTATACCGATTGAAGGGTCGTTTAGACATCTTAAGTGCTTCCTTACATCTTTCATTCTACAAGGAAATGAACCTTTTGGGGATCTTGCTACCTTTTGGGGATCTGATGGATTCAATAGATTCATTGGCAGCATTAGTAATTATATCTATGAATGATTTAATGATATTGTCAATGATGTTGATGTTTTCGAAATTATCAATTTGGTTTAGAGACGTTGTAGTCTTATCTTGGTAGCGTGTCCAGTTTGCTTTGTTGTAGTTCCATCTTTTAATTTCTTGTTCTTAGTTTGGAGTAAAACAAGGAGTATCGATGTTTATGAAGATGACGAAGTGATCACTGTCATGAGGGTCATTTAGAACAAACTAATTACATTTAACTGTCCCATTATTAGAGCATAATGTGAGATCTATTGCCCTAAGCTGTTCATTACTCACAATGAAGTATGTGGGTTGGCCATTTCTTAACAGTTATAGATCACTATCTTCTATAAGATTTTCCATGTTGATTCCTCTTGAGTCATTTTTTATGGATCCCAGAGGGTGTTATCGCAATTAAAGTCACCAAACAATATAATGGATTACGGAATTGTCTTATAATATCCTTTATTTCATTAACCTTTAACTTACTAATGGGAAAGAGTTTTCCCGGAGACTTTCAACCTAGCAGTATCAATGCGAGAGCGGAGCGCGCTTCTGTAAAGTACTGTGTGTTTTCGTCCTCGTTACGATTCTACGTCCGTATTACGTCTCTTCGACTCAGGGCGGTAAACTGCCGATACGGTAACGAGTACAAACATCTCGATTGTGTTCTAAAACAGATCCCGTCACTGTCTAGCCTTTGGCTAGACAATGGCAAGTCGTTTTTCTTCTCAACCTGAGGATAAAAACCCTCCAACATCGTCTGCTAAGCGCAAACAACACGCTCCGCAGCGAGTTAACCAGAAGGAAGGAGGAAGGAATTTTTCCTTCAAAAGTATCCCGCGCCAACTACTGCCACCAGCTATCCTACTACTAAAAGACCAACGGAAGACGGAGGCGCAGCCTCGGGCGTGCCCTCAAACAGCTGACCTCACCATGGAGAACCCATCTGTATCAACGATCAGCGCAGTCGGCTCCTCAACTGGAACTCACCAGCACCTACCACGAGCCACAAAGAACAGGTCAGACCAGACGGACGCTTTCCGTCTCTCCCAGCGGAACTTCTTTCCAACCTCCTAGAGCTCCCCCTTCCAATTGGCCTCTCCCAAAATGGATTCTCATTTCCCAAACACTCTAGCAAACTATCCTCTACCGACCTACAAGCAACTATCACCACAAGCAATTCCTTCTCTCCATTGGCCACAAATGATACAGGCACTGGCTCAACTGTAACCCCTACGGACCAATCCATCCCCCCTGAAGAAAATCAATCTGATCAATCCCCAACCCAGCAACCATCAACTTCTTCGGCCCAGAGACAAAACCCAACACCGTTATCCAGACCCAGAATTGGTACAATCTATATTTCAACAACAAACAACCTCGATGGCCAAGAACTTATCAAGGAACTTCGAAAAAGCACCCCAGAATTGATCCATGCCCGCTACACAAGGGACAATCTCATCACACCCAAAACCATCCAAGCTCATCAGAAACTGACTAGTCGACTGCACGAACTGAAGACAGACGAGACTCAACGACCGCTCTTCTTCTCAGCCTCCCAAACTACCACTACCACAGGGCCACACCTAAGACACGGGACAAGCTGGTACTTCGCGGACTACCCCCAAAATTGAACCTAGACGACTTGATGACTGAAATAAAAGGAAATAACATCAACTGCTTCCACATCACAGAAATGCTAAGGTTCAACCCAGACAAGACCACAACTACCCTAGGACTTTACATCATCGAAGTACCACGACAAGACATTCCCTAAACCCGCCTGAAACCCCATATCCCTTTCACTATTCCTAACTATATTACCTACCGCAACGACCGTACAACCCGTGGAGGAGGAGGCACTGCCATACTAATCCGAAATACCATCCCTCATTCATCAATAAACCTACCACCAACCCAGACAATAGAAGCAACAGCTATCCAAATCTCTTCACATCACTCAAATATTAACATCATCTCCACATATAAGCCACCAAGAATCAGACTAATTCATTCAGATCTAAATTCACTCCTCACCTCAGACATTAACTATCCTTGCCGGAGACCTCAACTGTAAAAACAGACACTGGGGTTGTTTGACAATGAACAAGGACATGGACTAAAGGACTACTTAGACAACCACTTACAAATCACTCTTCTCGCACCCTCAGAACCCACTCAACTCATAAATGATACCCCTCATGATATACTTGACATCATCCTCCACTCCGTTTCCGTTACAACCCCATACGTCCGATACGAACTCCTTTCCAACCACTTACCCGTCATTTTCTCTACCCAATGCACCCCATACCACTCCATATCTTCTCAAATCATCTCCAACACGGATTGGAAAATTTACAAAAACCATTTAGCCAAAAATATTCATTCCCCTCCCACCCTCACTACCAAAAATGAAATAGACCTAGCAATTACCCACTTAAACCATCATATCAAAAAAGCTTCTTCAATCTCCACAACATTCAAATCATCTCACCCTACTCTACCACCAGTCATAATACTACTAATACGCAACAAACGCAAGGCACAACGACTCTTCTACTGCACCAGACTAAACTCAGACAAATTCATCTACATTCAATTAAAACTAGAACTTAAAAGAAGACTACACCATCACGAACAGACGAAGTTTAATACTCAAATCACTGACTCAAATAACAACCCCAACCAACTTCAACAACTAATCCAAACAATTAGACCGAAACAAACTACACTCTCACCTCTATACATCCCCAACAATTCTCTCACCTACGACCCTCAAACAATAGCCAACACTTTTGCCAAATCCCTTTCTACCAGATTCGCCAGCGATGACCCACAACTACCAGACACGGCAATTCTTCAATTCCTCCGAACCCCATCACTCACACCTGATCAACTGACAAAATGGACCATAAAAGACACACATACTACAATTTCTTCTTTAAAATCCGGCAAAGCATTTGGACCTGACAGAATACGTTCTGAACATCTTAAACACCTCCCAAAAACTGCCATAAAACATCTCACTCTCATCTTCAACTCTTGCCTTCATGCTCCCCTGACCTCTGGAAAACAGTCCGCTATCACCATGATCCCAAAACCTAACAAGAATCCTAAAGACCCTGCAAACTATCACCCTATTAGTCTTCTTTCAATCATTGGTAAACCTTTTGAAAAAATTATCCTCACCTTCATTACCCCTCTCCTCAAACCACACTTCCGCCCTACACAATTTGGATTCCGTCCCCAACACTCCGCCACACTCCAAACTCTCCATCTTGCAATGAACATAGCCACCGAATTAAAATTTAAACGCCAAGCTCCTGCTCTTTTCACAGATCTCTGTTTCGCCTTCGATTCTGTCAATCACAACATTCTACTCTTCAAACTCAAACCATTTCTTCCCCCCTTTGCAATAAACCTTCCAGAAAACTACCTATCAAACAGATTCTTCTATGTCAAATACCTTTCTTGTAAATCCAACACCTATCAAATTTCAGCAGGAGTCCCTCAGGGCGCAGTTCTCCCCAACTCTCTTCTCTATATACCTAAATTATCTTCCCAGCTTTCGTGGCATCAAAGAATTCCTCTATGCAGACGACCTCGTCCTTCTCTCCACCCACCCCCTTACACACATTGCTCACAAAACCTACTCACCTCACCAGCCTCCATAAACTCAATGTTATAGAAAGCCGCGTCACTAAACTCATCATCCAACCTCCTCTCAAAACAAACCTCACCCGCTTCAAAATTCAACACATCACTCCACTCCTGCACTACATCCACCAAATATCTCATCAAAAAGTTACATATTTCATTTCAAACCCCCTCTTCTCTGATCTCACACAACCCCACCTTCACCACCTTAATTCCCCTCTGGTCTCAACACGCAAAAAATATCCTTTGGACATCCCCAAACTCCCACCTCAACAGTCTTGACATCAAAGGCAGACTAAGACACACGTGCTGACTAACAAACCACGCTACCCTACAAACTAATCTATCCCAAACAGAATAAAAAAGAAAAATAACTTCTCACTTCTTCAAAAACAAAACAAAATAACCCTTCACTTCCTCCTCTGGCAACTCTTCGACCCACTTCGCTACTTACTACCAAATTAACCGATACCTACACTCAACCCACTCACTCCTCAAATAAAACCACAACTCTTTCTCCAAACCTTAACAAAATAACCTTTCGACCCATCCTACCTAAATTAAACACCCTCCTCCCTCAACGAAATAACCCGCCTAACCCAAAACACCCCAACCCTCTCCCAATCCCAGCTCCTCTGGGGAGGCGGAGAGGTAACACCCGCATAAATTAAAATCAACAAAGAAGACCCAGGACAGAAGAGGCAGAAAGGCCAAGCTGTCCACCGAGATTTATCTACAGCACAGTATCAATGCGATGTTTCTCGCCTGGCCTCCAGAGGCGTGTGACAGCTCTTATCTCTCGCTTACTGAGGATGACAAGCTGCGCGGCGGCGATTCCCACATATAGGCGACGCGGTCTACGCAAGGCGATGATAGAGATAGGTCCCGGAGAGAGACAGTCGGCCGCGAACCTCTCTAAAAGTTTTGGAAGGTAGGTTTTTGGCTTTTAATTGCAGTTTGAGTTCGCTTAGACCGATTCTCACTCTTAACGAATGAAATACAATATGTTTTAAACATTGTTTTATGCACGCAATCTGTAATTTCGAACTATCAACGACTAACAACGGTTTTAGTTTGCTGAATTTTAATACTGCGATGGTTGTAAAATGAGCCCCGAACTATGGTACGTATATGAGCCCCAAACTTTAACTGGCTCATATTACATATACTAGTGTTCGTACTATTTTTGTTTTAGATGCCACCAAAACTAAAAGGAACTAGAAGAGCTACAGAATGGCACAGACTGTCTCGTACTCATACAAGTTAGTTTCCTAAATTCTTTGGTCGGGGCTAAAGTTTCGGTCGTCCCCCATCCTTATGCCAGCTACCATCTATCGTCGTCTGAACGTTTTTCCACATTTGCTTTTTTCGGTTTCCTAATGGCAAAACCGAAAAACTACTTTAAGAATATTATTGAAGAGTAAAACTTCGTGCTATATGGAAATTTTTGAGAAAATGGCATTTAAGCATTACTATAAATGCGAAATATGAAGCTTTATCACAGAAAACTAACGCAATTTCGAACAATTTCATCGGAAGTACTTTGAATAATTACCACTTACAAATGCAATAATGTATACAAATCGCTGAAAATGTACATTTTAACGGCGTGATAGATATTTCAAAAATGACAGTTGTGTAATTGGAAGAAACAAAATAATACAGCAAAATAAATTTTGTCATCTTAAACCGTGCAATTAGCATTATCCGTACAAAAAGTGTGAAGAAAAAAATGTATATCCTGTTTGTCAAAATTTGAGCTTATTTTCACAGAAAAATGTTTAAGATGACATAAAGAGAAACTTTATATAAGACATAATTTAATACACATGCACTCATAAATGCAATAATATGAACAAATAGACTCTAATGTAAATATTAAAGACGTGAGTGACAAATAAAACATACATTAGTGTAAGTTTTGAAAAAAACAACAACAAAAGAATACAGCGAAATAGCATCTGTCATCATATAGAGTACATTTAACACTATCCATCGCAAAAGTTTGCAGAAAAATCTAGTCATTTTCGAGACAATCTTTTTGATCTTTTTTTTAATATTGCACATATTAGACGCAAGATTGCGCGAAATCAGTAAAATTTAAAAAAAGTGCAGAATCTAAACGAAATAGCAAATTATGAAGAAAAAAATACTTAAAAGAAAATTCTCTTATCTTAATTTTGTAGTTGTAGGAATACGCCGAGGAAATTTCAATCTCTAGCAACTTTCCAAAATTCAGATTTATCATAAGTAATATCAAGAGAAGTGCTGTGCTAGCAGGTAAATTCACGACTCGCTAGCGAGGAGTGAATTTACCGGCTAGCACAGCACTTCGAGTGATATTTAGTGTGACTATTTCACGAATAAACACATTACATGATTTGAAAGGATAATTTAAATCACAGGAATTACGAAAATGAATATTACTCAAAATTACAACCGAAAAATGAGAAACTTTCATTCAGCTCCGACTTATCACTGCCTCCTGGAGTAACTTGTAATCAAGTAACATTTGAATAACAGTTTAATGCAGAAAATTATTTCAAATATGTTTCAATTTTATGGTAATACAACTTTCGAAAAACAATTATAACAAGGCTACTTAAAAGAACATGTATTAAAAGCATAATCATTTAAGCTGTAGGAAGTTGTTTTCCAAGTCTTGCCCTTTCGTTGAAGTATTTGAAATGGAAGATATACGAGATGAATTAGCAGCGGAATACGTCAATTTCGAATGGATTGAACACACATGTGTACTCATTAAAGTATTTTCCTGAATAATTTTTTATGTAACGTTCCACATTGTTTTGATAGCACATTCTTTGTACTCTTCACCATCTAATGTTAGTATATTAATTACCTAAAATATGTGTAAATTCCTCATTTGTAGTTTGTGCTGTCCATTTGTATTTTCTTTCTTCACAAAATTCTTGAAATTGCTTCCACACGC
The DNA here is from genome assembly GCA_031308135.1 of Acheta domesticus. NCBI lineage: Eukaryota > Metazoa > Arthropoda > Insecta > Orthoptera > Gryllidae > Acheta > Acheta domesticus. Next base: position 142,000,232 of record JAHLJT010002406.1, on the reverse strand, counting down.
TTTCTTTGTTCCTTTCGCTGTTTTTCGGCACTGAATTTTTAATAATATATTTCAGAGTTTTAAACATAACCAAAACCACACATTTTAAAATTATATTGATGCACACAAGCTATTTTGGAGGTGAAACAATTGTAGTGCCTCAAAGTGTAATGCCCTCTATTAGGGTACTTTTTTGATAAAGTGTAGTTTCAGAGTGGGGAACATGTAGGTTATCTTTTTGACGAGTGTTGTAGTTATGTACATCAGAATTTAGAGTAAAAGTGTCTTCGTTTTCCATGAGAATCTTTTTTGTGAATACCACTATTTCAAATATGTACATACATGGTAGAGGAATAATCCTTAGTTTATTGAACAGGGGTTTGCAAGACTCCAGCTTATGAGTGCTGGTCATTGTTCGCAGTATTCTTTTTTGGATAATAAATGTGCGAGTGCTTTCAGGGGCATTTCCCCAGAAAATTATTCCGTATTTTAGGTGTGAGTGCACATTTGCAAAATACATTGTCCGAAGTGTCTCAATGTTGGAGTTCGACCTGAGGGTGTATAGTGCATAGCAAGATTTGGTGAGCTTCTTGTTAAGATTTGAGATGTGTGCATTCCATTTTAGGTTTTCTTGGATTGTTAGACCTAGGAAGGTGGTTTCATGAGTTATCGTTACAGGGTTATTATTTATGAACAACTGCTGTGGGAATTTTTCTTTGGTTCGAGGATTCATAAAATTTAGAGAGACTGTTTTGCTGGTGTTTATGATGAGATTGTTGTCTTGAAACCATTTTACTAGTGCATGTAGAGTTTTCCGAGTTTCTTTTTTAATGATTGTTGTGTTTTTGCTTTGATGATTATGTTTGTGTCATCTGCGAACAAAATTATTTTGTTGTTCCTTAAAGCCAAAGGCATGTCATTTATGTATATAAGGAATAGAATTGGCCCAAAGATGGATCCTTGTGGGACTCCACAATTTATCATCTGAGGGCAGTAGTATGAGATTTTGTTTTCTTTAATATGCTAGAGGGTAACTACTTGGTTACGGTTTGATAAATATGATTTGATCCACTGGCCTGCAATGCCTCGAATCCCTAGCATTTCTAGTTTTGTTAAAAGTATATGATTGTCAATGATGTCAAAGGCTTTTGACAAATCTAAGAAAAGGCCAATGGGAATTTCCTTCTGATCGAGTGCAACAAGTATGTCATTTAAAAAGGAGAAGATGGCTGTGTCTGTGGATCTATTACTCCTGAATCCATGTTGAGCATTTGTGAGGACATTTGCATTGAGAAACTGTTTGAGTCTATCGTTAAAAAGCCTTTCCAGAATTTTTGAAAATCCTGATAGCAGGGAGATAGGTCTGTAGTTCATTGGATCAGAGCTATTTCCCTTTTTAAACAGTGATTTAATTTTTGCCATTTTGAAAACATCTGGGAATATGCCTGATTTTAGAGAATAATTGCAAATATGAGAGTGGTTGCACTATATCTGGAGCACTATGTTTGATAAGAAAATCCGGAATGTTATCCAGGCCTGCTGAGAATTTATTCTCCATTTGTCCAATGATTTTAAAAATTTCAGAGGGAGTAGTTTCATATAAAAATATGGTATTTACGATTTGTGTGACACTGGTGTTTGGATGGTGGGTTTTATTGTTTAGAGAGTGTTGAGAGATTAATTTTTTGCCTATTTGTGAAAAGTGTTCGTTGAATATGTCAGCTATTTCTTCTGGGTCCTGTAAAGTTTGGTTGTTGTGGTGGAGCTCTATATTTTGTTTGTTATTATTAGATTGTGCTGTAGTCTTTTTTATAATATCCCACATAGCTTTTGTTTTGTTATGTGCATTTCTAATGTACTTCTCATTTGTCATAATTTTTGCTTGTTTGATTACTTGTTTTAGGATCGAGTTATATGTTTTGTAGTATGTAATAAAGTTGGAATTACATTTGTTATGTGCCAGTATTTTAATCATGTTACGTTTTCTTTCACATGACACTTTGATGCCTTTGGTGATCCATGATTTTGTTTTATTTGGAATTTTTTAAAATTTTTGTGGAAAAATGGCATTGAAATGTCTTAAGTATATATTTATGAATGAGTTGAACTTATCATTAGCATCAGTTGCCTTATATACTTCGTCCCAATTTTCTAATCTGAGCAAGTTTTGGAATTTTATTATGTTTCCTTGGGAATAGTTACGCGTTTCTTGGTAAGTTGTCTGTTCAATAACTTTTGATTCTGTTTGAAGTGTTAAAATCTGAGCAGTGTGGTCACTGAAGCCTGTGGTGAATGTAGTAACAGAAAAACTATGGTTATTTGCATCTATTATTATTTGGTCAATAGCAGTGCTACTATTTTTTGATATTCGAGTTGGGGTATTTATGGTTGTTTGTAGATTGTATGATTTTAGAAGTCTTTAAACAGATTTTCATTACTGGATTGCGAGAGGCAGTTTATATTGAAATCACCACAAATAATAATTTTATACTGTCTGCGATTTTTAAGTTTTGTAAGAATAACTTCGAGATTTTTTAAGAAGATTTTTATATTCCCAGTTGGGCTGCGATATGTGCATACAACCCATATTTTTATTGAAGTTAAATCAGTGATGGATATTTCAGTCTTTTTCTTTTATAAGATGAGTGTGATTGGTGTAGGGTACAAAACTAATAGTGTCTTTAATAAAAATGCATGTCCCACCATAGGCATGATGTGCATTGTTTATGTTTCTACCTGAGCTACTAGCTAGAGAGAAGCCTGGAATATGTATATTATCTAGTTGTTCTTTGGTCAGCCAGTGTTCTGTGAAGCATAATACTGAAATGCGGTTGAGCTTCTCCTCAAGTAGTATTTCTATATATCAGTAAGTTTGTTTTTCAATGACTGAACGTTTTGGTGTAGAATGTGAAAATAGTTTTTATTTGTATGTATTGTCTGCTTTCCTGCTGAAGTTTGCTGCTACAAGTTATACACAGGAGTGGGTTTTCGGTTGCACCGGAAGTTGTACTTATGGATGGGATGGGGAGTAGGAAGTGTGGAAGTAGGTGATGGAGCTGGGGAGGGTAAGAGAGGTGCAGAGGATGAAAGAAGTGGAGTGGGTAAACGAGGCGTGGAGGCCGGAGGAACTGGAGAGGGCAAGAGAGGTATGGAGGCAGGTGAAGGATGTGGAGTGGGCAGGAGAGGTGTGGGGGTGGGAGAAGGAACTGGTGGGGGTAAGAGAGGACTGGAGGCTGGTGAGAGACGTGGTGTGGGCAACAGAGGTGTGGAGGACGGAGAGGACGAAGAATGGACGAGAGTTGGATGTGGGATGGCAGGGGCAGGGGCTCCCAGTAAGTGTGTGACAAGCATGGTTCCTAGTTTTTTTCCCTTCCTGGTTCATGTGGAGACCATGCCGAGTGAAGTGTTTTCTTGAGAGATTGTTAAAATCAACAAGTGTGACACGTGTCCCTCTCAAGTGCTGTCTAATATGATAGTTTGTGATTTTAATTTTGTTGCTGACAGGAATGTTGTTGTGCCAGGGGGGCAGAGTGGTCATGATTACTTGTGTATGTTTGGCAGTCTCCAGTATTTTTGTGAAATGTTTCTCTGTATCAGAGTGACTGCCAGAAATATTCTTTTTGGAATTCCAAAGAATTTCGTGCACGAAATCATATGAGTGTTGACGTAGTGTATGTTGAGGGATAAATTGACTGCAATTTTCGCAAACAGAAAGCAGTATGATATTCTGTCAGTTGAAATGCAAGTACTCCTCCCTATGACAGTACATTCTCATAACTCCTCGTCTCATCTGAGATCCCATTTGTTCAATTAATTGAATTTCTATTGCATTTAATCACAGAATATACTACTGTGATTCTAATTCGTTTCAACTAAGAGAAAAATTATTTTAAATAATCTTGCAGTTGATTTTTCCTCCGAGGGCCTTTTTATGCTGCTCAATGTTATATTTTTCTTTGTTTATTTCTGTATGTTATGGTCATTTTGCAATTTTTGGCTTGGTTTTTCTATGAAGATTCAATTATATTGATGTTTGTGGTTTCAACTTTGTGTTGTTTTTCAAAATTTCAAAGAAAGCCAATGTCCCACGAAATATCCCCACAGCCGACCTACACGTTCGGTTACAATAGACAAAAATTAATGTGATGACATAATAAACGGTGCATTCAGCACTGCCCTTTGGAAAAGTTAGAAGAAAAAAATTGCAGTCGTTTTTGAGAAAATGGCTGAGCTGACTCCTGCGATTCCTTTCCAGTTTCAAGATGGCGGCCTGCGCTACGCGGTGGCTCACTGAAAATCAGAGGACCAGCTCTCTACTTTCCTTTCTGTGTAGTATTTATTCTGGGCTGCAGTGTCACTGCCCTGAGGAAGCCCGCGACATGACAGGCGAAACGTCGGCCCCTCAGCCAATGACGCGGCGTCTCCCGGACAGCCAAGTCGTATAGTTGATTTACCATTGAAAAATAGATTTTATTACATCCAAACGAATAGTCTTAACTATCCTTGCAAAAAATGATAATTTCTTTCTGAATTCAAAATCCAACTAAGGATAAAATAAGTTGGTGATTAACAGTTGCGAAAGGAAGGGATCGACGTTGACAGGTTGTGTACCACTGAGGACGCGTTTCCGGGACACGAAAATAAACACGCGAAATACTTATTAAAGTAACCAAATCATACACTCATATTGTATGAAGCTACAGCTTCAAAAGCACAACTGACAATCAACTTATTTTAATCGAACCATAATATATGGCTTAGGGTAGGGATTACAGAATAATGCAAATATGCACAGAATTTGGTTCTCCCTATAGTACGTCACACACCCATTTTAACTGTTTTTAATGTAAAAATAAACAAGTCCTCAGAAAAGGTAGTTGCTTGTATGCTTGTTTCTGAAAGCAATTGGAGGTCGGGGTGTAATTTTGCCAGTAGCGTAGCGTCAGGGGACGTTGAGATACTGAGCATCCCCCTATATAATATTAATAAAGAACCCTAAATACTGTATTGATAATCTTCCAAGTGGTCCGGTGAGCGAAACACGTTTTGTATTAATTTTAAATTTATTTCCTATGAAGGAATTCGGCGGGTTGTTGAAGCTGGCCTGTGATAGCTTGGAAGCCAAAATGCTTCCAGCGAGTGCCGCGAGATTGCGACAAGCCAAGACGCACGCGCATATGGCGAGGGTCCCCTCTCCCCTTTTCACCCCTGGCCCAGAGAAACCCGAATGCTTTACGCTAGCATCCACAGCGGAAAGAGAATAATTGGAGCAAGTTGCTCGTTTGTGCACGAGAGCGCAGCACACTTCATGCAGTCAGTAATTATCTCTCAGGAGTCCCCGCTTGGTCACAGGCAACTGTAGAAATAGTGCCTGTCTACTATTTCTTAATTACTATCCAAGAAATTGAATTATTCCTTAAATACATTACATATTATAGTCTGCAATGTATAAATTAACAAGTCGTCTCATTGCCATTCGCGTATAAGAATTAAAGCTGAGCCATTGTATAATTTGCTTTCAAGATATCGACAACCCTGACTGCTGTGAAGATTTTGTGGGAAGCACCTACACCGTCGTAAACAATCGAGATCGTGGAAGTAGTTCCAGTGTATCTGCCTTGTGATGCATTCGCCTATTAGATAAAGTAGTTGATAGTGACATTTTGTGTGCTATAGTTGAGCATCCCCAGACGTGCGAGTCACGCTACGCCACTGAATTGTGCACAAGTATTACTGGTATTGAGACACTTAGAGAAAGGAACGAGGGTTATCTCATGATCCTTCACTCGACTATCTTCATGTGACTGGGTCACTATTCCAAACTTCGCGATGTAATGCCTGTAGGCGGAACAGCGGAGAGGAGAAGATGAAGGGAGGTTCGGTTTTCGTGAGTAAAAATCTCACACGCTATGTAGTACGAGCCACCCAGGGTCTTTTGGAATTTCCTCCTACACTCGTTAAAAAAACACACGTGTGCACCCACATACACCACGCACTGATACAATTAAGTAATAATAATTTCTGCAAATAAAAAATGCAATATGCTATAAAAGTTAATTGATACATTTATTGTAAATTATATGTATAAATATATTATCTGTAACAATATACCATTTGTTATGGAGTCTACATTTACCTTTTAATGTACACATTTAACCAATGCAAATAATATTTTGATTGTAGAGGATTCTCAATTTTCTGAGGAATCCTCTTCTATGTCATTTCCCTAAATAATGTATTTAGTTTCTTTTTTCCTAGGACATATGAGAATAGAACAGTAGATAGCATCAATCACTTATCGTTCAAGATGAAATTTGATAAACATTAAAAATAGGAATGATCCAGTTGTTTCCACGATGCCAAATGAATATTAAATAAAATACTCATTGCAAGCCAAACTTGTACCCCAGAGTAATGGATCAGGGTAATGAAAGAGATTTCCACAGCAAAGAAAAAATGTAAAATACACTGATGTCACTTTCAATGCAATCAAAAGAAAACAAAATCTTTGCCTTCGGTGAGATTTAGTGACTTGAGATTTTCTTCGAAACAGCCACCTGTCAGGCCCTGAAAATTATAAACTGTTTTAATATTTCAGTGCAATTAACTCACAATATTTCGAGCAAGTTCACTTTTTGCCCATTACAGAGCAAGACTTTCTCATTCAAAAACAAGTAATGATAAAATTGGCTTATTACAAATTTTGAAATTTATTCCGGTATCTGAATGCACCTTTCAATCAATTGAATAATATTTATTATTTCTAATACGAGCTGTATGTCGACATACCATCTTCACACAAATCACCAGTGGACACTGTGCTTCTGTAAAGTGGACAATGGGAATTTTACGTTCATATGATATTCCCTTGGTGTACGGAACATAATGTTTCCCAATTTTTCGCCTGTCCACATCACAAAACATATGTACTTGGCTTTGGTACAGAGGGTCTAATGATCTATACAATTTCCTGCCTAATTTCCCAGCATTCCATATAGTAAACTTCTTCCAACTTCCCAAAACTTTCTCTTGAAGTCTCTTCAAACGAATTCTCCAAATAGTCATTCTGGAAACAACGAAGACATTGTAACACAAAATTGATTTGTTCACTGATGTATTTCTCCACTAAATAACAAAAAAAAATTTTACTCATCAACTGAAAATGTAGTGCAATGCATGTGATATCGATAAATAAGAAGACAACTGTCAACTCGAAATAATTGCCCTCCAGAATCCAAATGTTTATAAAAGAACAGCAAATCTTCTGGAGTGCCTTTTCCATCTTCATCAAAGCCCCCTACTCTGAAATGATGTTGAAAGGGGGTACATAGCCAGAGTACTGTAAATTTCCATATCCATATATATTACTCGTTCACTTTACATTCGCAGACAGAGCGCTGCGATCTGTTTACATGAGAACACCGCCGACTGAATAAGAAACGCGCGTCTGCAGCAGATACTGACCGTTTAATATGATGGCGGTGAGCAGCACACAGAACCCCGGCAGGGCAAGTACATAACCATTATGCAGGCGCATTAACCATACTGGCGTAAAAACTGTTCCTAAACTCTTTCCTACTAACGCTGCAGCTCTTTCCACAGGTCTTTCTAAAAGGATTATTAATTCCATTGAATTCATAATCCTTTTTTTCTTTTCCTTTCGGCAGTAGTTCACTATATTATCTATAATTAACTTACTGCCTGATCGCACTCTCCCATACCGAAGTGGATTTGAGTTTTCCACAGACATCACAGAAACGACAAAATCAAAACAATCACTATTTCCCGAACTGTCTCAGCTGGCTTCGGCATTGGTCAGATGCTGATTGACATCGGGACCATTCGTGTATACTCGGTTGTGTGTTCGGGCCTTCACTTTCAAAACAACATAGTTCCTAATTCTGCCGTCTGCATGTAAAGTGAATGAGTAATACAAATGTGCGTTTTATATATATATATATATATATATATATATATATATATATATATTCCATCAGAACTGTACATATTTCAGAAAAATACATTTCAGATGGAACATTTTTAATTTTTCACACGGATATTACAATTTGATAATTTAAACTACTTGTAAATACCTTATTAGTAAAGAGCGATTCTTCTGTCTTGCATTCCAAAATCAGCAATGTCACTGTCGTAAAATTTAGGATTTTCAGTCTTTTAATAAATGAATTTTCAACACTGAAAATTCATTCAAAATTAGAAAGTCTGTCTTGAATTTTAAAACTTCTCAAATCGTTTCTGAACGTATACATGTCGAAAAGTTGCGTTCAACGGATCCAATTGTTACCGGAACAATCATAACAAGTTCGCACAATTTCAACACTTCTGAGAATGCTTTTTCCAGTTTATTTTCACAAAGAAAACACAACGATTCTTGTGCACTTCGTTTCTTAATACGTCACACTGTACCGGACACTCAATTCTGAGCACGAAGGGTCTAAACATCTACATCATCACATATTTTTATATATCGAAAAATGTTCCATAGCTCTGCATGGAACATCGAATTTAGCTCCGTGTAGGGCATCTTGTGGGAAGGGTGTTTGGTTTTTGTTCTCGAAATTAGTGAGTTCTAAAACCATCAGGGTTTAACAATTGCAGAACCTTGAGTTCGGTTGCTCTACAATGTTAATTATTTCGCAGATAAGTCTGCGATAACTCTGCTTCATATCACAAGGATTCTCAAGAATATTGTTTTTTATGTCTCGAATGCCTATATCATTATTTCGCACTTCTTCGAAACAATCTCTTGTAAGAGTAACGTCATTGGTTACTATGTAGAACAAATAAACTTGTTCTACATTGTAAACAATGACATTACTCTTCGAAAAATATTTAATACGTTTTCTGTTAAGGGGAATATTTCATTAAAAACAATAAGAAAATTGAAACCGAAATCTCTTATCAGTAACTAACTAGCGGTACTACAGAAAGGCACAGAATTTCCCGTATTAGTTTTCTATTTCCTTGAGTCTTCGCTAGCTGTTCGGAATTGCCACATACTCATTCCTGCCAGCTGCCATCTATCACCGCCAAAAGTACATTTTTTTGGTCATTTTCTTAATTTACCGGTTTCCTATTAGTAGAACGGAAATATTAATTTCAGAATATTAAAGAACACAAAAACCTAGCCGTAAATGGCAATTTTCTTTCAAAAATTATGTGCCGTTTTAAAGAAAATTGCGTTTTAGCGCTACTAAAAATGCGAAATTTGAAGCTCATTTTCACAGAAAATGTTTGAGTTTTCAAAATACTTCATTGGAAGTTATTTGAAGCACTTACACTCACAAATATAATAATGTTAACAAAATGTGCATATTAAAGATGTGAGAGATCTATCAAAAAAAGTACACTTGTATAATTTTTGAAAAAACAAAAACATAACTCAAAATAAACTTAACGTCATATTAAAGAGTGAAATTATCACTATCCGTTACACAAGTTTGAAGTAAAAATTTTCAGCCATATTTGAGAAAATGGCGTTTGAACGTTTCTGAAAATGCGGAATTTTGAGCTATTTTCACAGAAAACGGTAATGTTTTCCGAGAAACTTAACTTGAAATTATTTAAAGCTCATGTACTCTTTAATATAATAATGTCAACAAATCAAGGCTAATGTAAATATTAAAGACGTGAGAGAAAAGTCAAAAAAATTACATTTTTGCAATTTTCGAAAATACAAAAGAATAGAGCAATATGGCGTTTTTGTCATCTCATAAAATACGTTAGGTACTATCTCTACCAAAAGTTTAATGAACAATTTTTGTTCAGTTTTTGAGAAAATCTTGTTTTTGTAATTTTTTAAAACTGCACATATTGCACGCAATATTGCGCAAAAACTACTAAAATTTTCAAAAAAGTGTATATGACCTTAAGGAAAGAACTCACTTTGGACAACAAATTAACAATTTAAAAGAAAAATCTCTATCTTCAACTTTGTAGTTCCAGACAGACGCCGAAAAAATTTTTAACTTTTGCAATTTTCGAAAATTCAGTTATCCGTGAAAATATGACCTATGTCACCTTAATAAGTGTATATTATTTTAAAAGTACCCCTAAATTTTACAGAATCTTTCTCAAAATCTCAAAGCTTTGACTAGAATCAGATCGACCGGGGAATATCCAATTTGGAAGAAATCGTACGTAGCGCCCACTAGTTCAGGCGCTAGTGGTGTTCACAGACGGACAGACAGACGGGCGTTTTCCTTTCAATTGGTTTTTCAGTATCAAGGACCCACAAAACAGCGTTTCTGGCTACACCACGTGTTAGGAGATTTATTTTCTTAATTTAGCAACTGGTTTTATCCACTTTTTCGTTATCACGCCCCGGCAATGAATTTTTTCCGCTAAAAATTGGCCATTTTTTCGCGCAGCATTACATAACTTTCCTTAGACTACGTGTATCACTCCGTGTATACGTACGTATACGGGAAAGTAAAAATCTCATCTTGCAGCACAAGGAAATATGAATTCGAAGAAAAATGAATTACATGACGTGAACCGATGAGCGAATGCGGGACCCACTACACGCGCGCAATGAGCCACGCTGAAAGCAACTGGCCGATTAAAGGCGACCCACGACCAACGCGCGCCTCTGTATCTACTGATCATAGCATTTCCCTATGAGGCGCAGAAAAAAGTCAGCCCAGTGCTTTCGAAGAGCTTTGCAGGTGAACTCTACCCAATCTGTTGGTGACAATAATAATTACGTGCTCGTTTTGGAAAGATAAGATTGTCGCGTCCAATTTAAACCGTTTTTACTTGGAATACAAGTAAATGATTCTAAATTACTAGTCAAATGGTATTTGAATGTAAGATATCCTTGGAAATGATAGGCTCAAATGAGGCTTGCTCTCAGTGATGGCACGCAGCGCAATTTTGGCCGATTGCAATGAAATAGTTAAATTGTGCGAAGTAAAGTTCTTAAAATAGAGATTTAAAGTTTTTATCTTCTCTAAATTAAAAGTATTTTGGATAAAAAGTTACGGATAAAAAGTTATGGATAAAAAGTTATGGCCAATTGAAAAGTGTCTTTTTATATCGTTTCAAACGTAAAAATGGCCATATTCGGACTAATGTGACCCACTGTTTGAGTCAAATAAGTAATGTTTGATAATCATAAAATTGTTGTGAAATAACATGGGCACATCAGCCAAAAATAGGTTGATAAAAATGATCATAAAATTGTTGCGGGTTAACGTGGACACCACCTCAGCCCAAAATCAGTTGATAAAAATGAGGTTAAATAATATTTATTCATTTTCTAAAAAGTAGCGAAAAACACCCAAAAATGGGGTGTTTACGGGGTTTGTGGCACTCCTAAACCCATTTTAAAAACTGTTTTATTGGTACCGATGTTGTTCTTGCACCGAAAACTAACTCTTTTTCACTAAGCCATTGAATTCTATTTTTTTCGATATACAGGGTGAGTCACGTAACTTTAGCACCTCCTGTAACTTTTGAACGGTTGAAGATATTGCAATGCAGTTTTCACGGAAGTGAATGAGGGAATGGGGCTAATTGATGTGTGTATTGATTTCTCTTTTATCACTTTTATTTTACGAGATATTTGAGGTAACTTTGTTTTTTCAAATAGGACTATACATATTTTTTCAGTCTATCATGACAAGCGTAAAAAGACGAATCCAAAGATATAAATATTGTCATATGTTAGATAAGCATTTTTTTGAGTAATTGTGATTTTTTTGGGACTAGTGTTTAACGGATATTTTCATTGTAACTGTCAGCCCCACAAGGTCACGCAGCGCTCCCCCGGGAAAGGGAAGGGATTTTAGTACTTGAGGATACGAAAAATATTCACAAAACTGTTGCACTTTTTCCTGAACTCTCCTTTTCATCTTAATCCATTTTCAGTAATTTGGGTTTCTTAGGGATTGAAAATACGGATTTGTCTTAAGTAGTATTTATTGAAATAAGATTATTTCTATCCCTAAGTTATTATTATATTCGTATTAACATTGAAATTGTTTGCTCAAAATATACAATATATTTTTGTACAGTTTTAATTATTTATTCATATTGTGCTTTGTTTCAAGATCCCATTAATACGTATCTTATGAAATCCCATTAAATGGAGTTGAAGTTATAAACAATTTTATTACAATACAAACTTATGACAAATCCTTATTTTCCATCCTTTAATTCCTTCAATCAAAGAAAGACGAAAATGTGAAAATGCAGAAGGATGGAAATCACAGTTCAGGAAAAAACTGCAATGGTTTTGTGAATACTTGGAATACTATGTTTCGTATTTTCAAATACGATCCCTCCCCTTCCCTTCCCTTCGCCGGGCGCACGTGTGCTGGTGGAGCGCTGCATGACCTTGTGTGGTGGACTATTCAAAACGTCCGTTAAACCCCGGTCGCAAAAATCAAAATTAATCAAAAAAATGCTTATCTAACATACGACAATATGTACATCACTGGATTTGTCTTTTTACGCTCGTCATGGTGGACTGAAAAAATATGTATAGTTCCATTTGAAAAAACAAAGTTACCTAAAAAATCTCGTAAAATACAAGTGATAAAATAGAAATTAATGCACGTATCAATTAGCCCCTTTCCCTCGTGCACTTTCGTGAAAACTGCATTGCAATAACTTCAACCGTTCAAAAGTTACAGGAGGTGCTAAAGTTACGTGACTCACCCTGTATATAGACACACACACACACACAGAAGGAAGAAGGACGACGCGCTGACGTACGCGGACATCCTTAAAAAAAATGAAAGCTGACCCTGAGCTTAAAGAGCTGGGTGAGAATGTCACGCGCATCCGGAAGACAGCTGGCGGCGATCTCCTTCTGCAACTGAAGCGGTCTGCCGGAGGCCAAACTGCAGATTTTCAGTCCTCTGTAAGGAAGGTGTTTGGTTCGAACGCCGATGTGAGGGCGCTCACTCACACCGTGACCATTGAGGTGAAGGACCTGGATGAGGTCACGACTAAAGAGGAAGTGCATAGGGCTCTGGTGGACAATCTTCCCGAAGCCACTGATCTCCCAGCTACTGTGGTCAAATCTTTAAGACAAGCCTACGGTGGAAAGCCTATGGTGGCTAACAAGTTGCTGGCCATCCGTAAAGTAAAAATAGGATGGGTGTACTGCGCTCTGCGTGAGAAGGAGGTCTCTCTGAGGTGTTACAGATGTTTGGATATTGGACACTTCAGAAAAACATGCAAAAGCTCACATGACGGGTCCAACTTGTGCATGAATATTGGTTGTGAGGATCACCTTGCTAAGGCATGCAAAAATGACGCAAAGTGTTTGCTTTGTGAAGAAAACGGGAAACAAAGCAGACATGCTACTGGGTGCAGCAGGTGTCCATCGTAACAAAAAGCGCTCAAAGTAATAACGGATAAATAATGAGAATTATACAACTTAATCTCAACCATTGTGCAGTTGCCCAGGATATCCTGGCACAGGCGGTAAGGGAATGGGAGGCTGATTTAGCAATAATCTGCGAAAAGCATAGAAACCGTGATGATAAAGCGTGGGTATCTGACCTCCACAACAAGGCGGCAATCTGGGCCTGTGGAAAACACTCATTCCAACAAGTAATGACGAGACCCGGAGCTGGATTTGTGTGGGTAAAAATCAACGGTGTCTACATCTATAGCTGTTATGCCTCACCAAATGCGACAATGGACGAGTTTGAGCAGTTCCTCGACCGCTTAGTGTATGACGCAAGAGGACGAAGCCCGTTGGTGATAGCGGGAGACTTTAACGCCTGGGCGGTCGAGTGGGGTAGTTCGTCCACTAATGAGCGAGGTCGAGCGGTTCTGGCATCCCTCTCTCTTCTGAATGTAGAGCTCGCCAACACAGGAGACACATACACCTTTCGCAGAGGGAGCGTGGGATCTGTTGTGGATCTGACGTTCATGACAGATAACCTATTGAGAATGGGAGTGTCCTGCAGAGTTAGTGAGCACTATACCCATAGTAACCACCAAGCACTTTTGTACGAGGTGAAAAATCAACGTAAGGATAATTTTGCACCGAAATATCAACCAGCTGGGTGGAAAGCAAAAATGTTTGAGGAAGAAGTTTTCCGACTATGTTTGGAGACGATAGTACCAACAGGTACCGCAGATGCGCAAGAGCAAAACGCGTATGCGCCAAAAGTCTGTGTGACGAGGTGGAAAAAGACTCGTGGGGTAGACCGTACAAGACGGTCATGAGTAGATTGAGTCAATGGCACCTACGTTCTCCAACTTGCCCCAATATGTTGCTCAAAATTGTGACAGCCCTATTCCCGACCCACCACGCTGAAATAGTTAATACAGCGTTATCTGACGTAGAAATAATTCCTCCAGTCATGCAGGAAGAAATTCTGTACGCAATCAGAAGAATCGGCAACACAAAGGCTCCCGGACCGTTAACATTCCCAACATTGCCCTCAAGACTGCGATACTCGACCACACCGACATCTTTGTGGATCTCTACTATTCTTGCTTGACAGAAGGGGTGTATCCAGAAAGATGGAAAAAACAGCGTCTGGTGCTCCTCCCTAAGGGGAATAAATCTCCTGAAGATCCATCGTCATACCGGCCACTGTGTGTGCTTGACACAGCTGGCAAGGTTCTGGAGATAATTATTAGTACCAGGCTGGAGAAAGCTGTAGAGGAAAGGAGGAGGCCTTTCAGAAAACCAGTATGGTTTCCACAGAGCCCGCTCGACAGTTGACGCCGTCCAGCTTGTCATTAACACCGCCCGACAAGCAATTGGAGGAAGTAGATGGAAGGGAGGCCCAAAACAGTACTGTGCTGTCGTAACGTTGGACATTAAGAATGCATTCAACTCGGCCAGGTGGAGTAATATTCACCTAGCTCTCCACCGATTTAAGGTGCCAACGTATTTGAGAAAGATAGTGGCTGAGTATCTGAGTCAGACTTGCACAACGCCTGCTCCCGCGGGCATTCTGCACTTGAGAGCCGATCGCCTGCCCGTGGCAGCACCGAAAGTGCAAGTAGTGGGGAGTAGGAAGCTTTGCGGGGAGGGGAGAAGTCTGACGTAGCACGACGCGGCGCGTAGATTGAATGCCTGGGCGTCTAATAATGATCCATGCTTCAAAATTAAATGCCCATTTGTTTAAATGGATTATGTCTAGTATTTCAAGTTACCTGGGTCATAATTCACTGTTTACGATCTGTGCACTACTGTATATCCACCTTTGTATCCACCAATATATGTATTTTCATTTTCTATTTTTTTAAAAGAAAATAACATACTCATTGTGACTCTTACGTATTATTTTAAAGCAATAGCTTTAAAATATATGCTTATATACAAGAAAAAAATTATTATTTAATTCTAACACAAAATTGCAATTTAATAATTTATTGTTAACCGGGAATGTTATAATCTCCAAATCATAGAAAAATGAACAAAATCATGAGAGCAATCTCTCACATCAAGATTGACATAAAAATAGAATATGTGGCAATTCCAAGAAGGGTAATGTTTAATAGCACATTTGGGACCATTTTTCCCCATTATGAAACTGAATAAAACAGATCAACGAGCAAACTTCTGTGACGATATGTTACGGACAATCATAAGATAATCATGGATATTGGTTAAATAGAATGCAAAGGGCTTTATATTTTTATACGATCTTGTAAACGACTCTACACTCTTGTCAGAAATTAGAACAGAAAATAATCATGATTTTTTTAAGAACAATAGGTTTTTGCTTTGAGAGAACCGTCTTATTCAATTAAACATAGTTAATAAAAATAGTTTATTGCTGTCATCAAACAAAAACAATTCAAAATATGTTTTCAAAATTTTGTGTTTAGCACAACACTAAATTTGTGATTACATCGTAGCAAAGCGAATTACATTATAAGCTCTACAAGCAATTATAATACTTGGTGTTGAAATCTAATATGTATAATTCGCTGTAGTTTCATATTTCGCCCTGTATATGACCGTCATGTTCTTGCCGATTGCTCTTTAAATTTACGCGCTATCTTCCGAATTGCGCATTCTGATTGGTGGTCCCCACTCCCAGATTGGGTCTCATCCCCACCCTTCATCGATTTTCTCATTTGCACCCGACTTGCCCGCACGCAGCTCTTGAGGTCAGTGAAAGTGCAAAATGCTGTGCATGTCTGATCTGAGTAATAGAGCCCTGATCTACAATACAGACAATGGGCCGAGGGTACACAATGTTACTGGTGTCCAACAAGGGTCGGTATTGGGCCCACTATTGTGGAATATGATGTATGACGAGGTCCTTCGGCTTCCCCTCCCAGAAGGCACCAATATCATTGGTTTCGCGGACGACATTGCTATCGTAGCCGATGCAAAATATACTGAGGAAATTGTGTACATTTGCAACGAAGCGATCGCTATTGTTAGTCGGTGGTTGAAGTCCTCAGGGCTGCAGTTATCTGAGCACAAGACTGAGGTTATCCTGGTCACTAGCAGGAAAAGAAACCATCACGATCAAAGTTGGAGGCCACCGTGTTACATCCCAACCGTCAATCAAATGTCTTGGTATCATGATTGATGCCCGCCTGACATTTGCTGGATCACCTGAAGTATGCCAGCAATAAAGTGGCGGTAGTTAATGCGGCACTGTCGAGGCTAATGCCCAACATAGGGCCCTGTCAGGAGAAACGGAAGCGTCTGGCCTTGGTTGTCAGGTCAGTCTTGCTCTATGGAGCCCCAGTATGGGCCAACTCCACGTCAACAAATAGCTACGTCCGAGGGATGGCGTCGGTGTACAGGTTATCAGCATTGCGGGTAGCTTGTGCATTCCGCACTGTGTCAAACGATACAGTGTGTGTCATCGCGGGGATGCCTCCGGTCGATATCTTAGCGGAGGAGAGACGGAGGCGATATCACAAAGAAGAGGAGAACCCAAACTGCTCGACAACACTGCTTGAATGACAGGATCGCTGGGACAAGTCCATTAAAGGAAGATGCACGTACCGCATGATTCCCTCCATTGCACCGTAGATCAACCGTAAACACGGTGAAGTAAACTTCTGCCTGACTCAGCTGTTGTCTGGACATGGATGCTTTCTGGCATATCTCCACAGGTTCAAGTTGGAGGATACCCCCTTCTGTCCACTCTGTGAACCTGCTGTCGAAGACGCCGAGTATGTGTTTTTCGAGTGCCCACGATTCCATCTGCAGCGACGGCACGTTATGAGTATATTCCGGATCGACCCGCTGACACCCGAAGCAATGGTCGGGTGCATGCTCGCCTTACTGGGCTGCGGTGAGCGCATATGCGCAGACCATAATAGCTGAGCTCAGGAGAATAGAAAGGGAAAGAAGGGAAGTCGACTGATCCTCCTTGGATCCTTCCTACGATCTGGGGAAGAGAAGTGGCTTGTGACTAAGCCACTCTGATCCACTCCCCGTGATGTAATGCCTAACGGCGGTTCCGCGGGGAGGATGGAGGAGAAGGGAGGTGGTTTTAGTGAGTAAAAACCTCACACTATCATGTGGTACGGGCCACATGGTGTCTTTTGAAGATTTCCACCTACCCTCGTAGAAAAAACACACACACACACAAGCCCGACCTTTGCTATGAATGGTCGCAGCTCCATAGTCGACCTGACATTCGCATGTGGTAGCCTTGCTAGAAGGATTACGGCGTGGGAGGTTAGTGATCAATATACACACAGCGACCACCAATTGGAGTAGACTTCTCCATTTTCCGCTTATCAGCGATACAATTCCTTGAGATATATACTTCAAAACTAGGAACAATTTACATGTTGATAATCTTTCATCTCATTATCCTAATGAAAATCCTTATAAAATAGACAACGAATGTGTAACACTACTGTTCTCGTGCGTTGGTAGCACTCCGTACAATACATGCGAAAGATAGCCGAAACAAGAAGAGAAAAAAATTATGTACCACTGTCTGGTGTTGTACAAGCATACAACAAAATGATAGGCATAGATCTATGTGAAAGGTTGCTTTATTACTACAGAAGCTCTGTAAGAACAAATAAATGGCCAATCAAATGGAGTATTCAATCGTCTAGTTGATGTAATTGTAAACTGTTGACTCATATCGTAAGAAAAAGGTCCGGCCTGAATAAAAAAATATCCGTTTCCAATGATTTCATTCAGATTGCATTTAGCCACATCACTGGTAAAATTCCAAGACAGTAGGAATAACAGAAGACAGTCACATTTTACAGTTGATAGCAATGATAGGGGCAGTGCCGAAAATTGCACGCCAAGAAAGAAATCCAGGCAAATAGTGAGTCAACCTGTGGATGAAGTAAGATGTGATCAAATGGGCCATTTTCCAGTTTTCTGAGATAATAAATTTGCAACAAAATTAAGAAATGTTGGTTGCAAATGAAGAACAAGTATAAAAAGCACGAAATGCAATGTGTATTTGTGTGTACTGAAGCATAACTGTTCTTTGAAATACCATACAAAAAAATCGTAAAATAAGGAAAACGTGGAATTTTGCAATATCAATAATAAGAGTATGAAATAAATAATTTTTCCAAATTTCGATTCTGATTATATCCTTATTTCCATTAACAGTTTGTGTTTCTTACTTTCCCGTATACGTACGTATACACGGAGTGATATACGTAGTATAGGGAAAGTTATGTAATGCTGCGCGAAAAAATGGCCAATTTTCGGCGGAAAAAAATTAATTGCCGGGCCGTGAAAACGAATAAGTGGATAAAACCAGTTGCTAAATTAAGAAAAAAAATCCTCTATCTCGTGGTGTGGTCAAAATCCATGATTTGTTGCTTCTTTATACTTAAAAATCGATTGACGGCATTCCGTCCGTCTGTGGTCAACGCTAGCGCCTAAACCGTTCGGTCGATTTTCTTCAAAATTGATATTCCCCAGTCGATCTGATTCTAGTCGAAGCATTGTGATTTTGAAAAAGATTCTTTAAAATTTGGGGGTACTTTATATGAAGCCCCCCGGGGATTTTCAACATTTTCTCAAAAACGGCTCCAAATTTTTTCTTTAAATTTCTTTTATGAATAGAGGAAAATACACTTTTTAACATGGCATACGTCCGATTTTCACGTACAGCTCTGAATTTTCGAAAATTGTGAAAGTTTGAATTTTTTTCGGAGTCTTTCTCCAACTACAAAATTGAAGATAGAGATTTTTTCTTCAAATAAAATTTGTTCTGCATATTGAGTTCTTTAATAAAGGTCATGTAAATGTTTTTCACAATTTTGGTAGTTTTCGTGCAATATGTGCAATTTTAAAAAATTACAAAAACAAAATTTACTCAAAAACGGCTCCAAATTTTTTCTTTAAACTTTTGGTAGGGATAGTGGTAAATGTACTCTATCAATGACATAAAAGCCATTTTGGTCTATCGGTTGGTTTTTTCAAAAATTACAAAAATGTAAATTTTTTTACTTGTCTCTCACGTCGTTAATATTTACATCGGCGATTTTTTTTACATTATTATATTTACGAGTATATATGCTTTAGATAATGTCAAGTAAAGTTTCTCGAAAACACTACCTTTTTCTGTGAAAAGTAACTCAAATTTCGGCATTTTCAGAAATGCTCAAACGTCATTTTCTCGTATATGGCTGCAATTTTTTTCTTTAAACTTTTGTAACGGATAATGCTAATTACACTCATTAGTATAGCGTGAAGTTTATTTTGAGTTTTTTTTGTTTTTTTCAAAAATTATATAAATGTAAATTTTTTGAAAGATCTCTCACATCTTTAATATGCACATTATCCGCAATTTGTAAAGATGATTATATTTGTGAGTGTAAGTGCTTCAAATAAAGTATTTTGAAAACTCAAAAATTTTCTGTGAAAATGAGCTTCAAATTTCGCATTTTTAGTAGTGCTAAAACGCCATTTTCTCTTAAACGGCACATAATTTTTAAAAGAAAATTGCCATTTACGGCTAGGTTTTTTTGTTCTTTAATATTCTAAAATTAATGTTACTGTTCTACCAATAGGAAACCGAAAAATTAAGAAAATGACAAAAAAAATGTACTTTTGGCGATGATAAATGGTAGCTGGCAAGAAAGAGTATGTGGCAATTCCGAATAGCTAGCGAAGACCCAGGAAAATAGAAAACTAATACGGGAAAGTCTGTGCCATTCTGTTTGTTTTTTGACAAATAAATAAAATAAATACGGTCATGCTTAATTTTTTCAAAATAAGAGTAGTTTTTCTTTAATTTTGTGACAAACGTAATAGGCCGCTGTAAATTTACTGCGCTTCGGACAGCTGGATGCGTCGTAAATTAGAATGTGCAATTTTGTATATTATTTCTTTCTTCGTTTCTTACATTCGGAGTTTGTTATAGACTTACACATTAATATTTTAGAAATTGTTTATTTTGAAATATTTGAAATAAGTAAAAAGAATTAATAGCTCTCAGAATAGCGACAATGCAGGGTCTGCAGCAATGGAATTCACTTTGCGCTCGCGAATATCTGTGAATTAGTGTCATTGTTGTGACCTAATGGAGCTGTATGAAAAGGAGTTATAATTGTCTAATTTATGTTGATATTTGCAGGCAAATCTTTAGTTTTGCACCAAATGCTGTACCATTTGTAGTGAGTAGAGAATTTGTTGCATGGTTTTAAAATACTCTTCCCTAATCATGGCCCAATGGAAGGCATTTCTATATTTCCAGGGTATCAGGCTTCTTTTTCCAATACAGGGTTACAAAACTTTTGCATTCTATTTTTGTGAAGTTGTAGAATTCACATAGTTCTGACAACACTGCAATGGAAATAGTGAGTTCCAAGCGAAGACGTTAGTAGCGCATAAAGTGCAATATTACAGTACTACTTAGCTGTTTCCTCTAATACGGGAAAGTAAGTGCTGTTGTAGCACCACTAGTTTCAACATTATCAAACATTTTTCAATATATGTTGATTTTTTTTACATATATTGATGTAAACACACACACACACACGCACGCACGCACAGTCTTTAGCTTATCTCGCAACCCATGACTGGTAGCGCTTTTTCTTGTTTTGGCTATTTGGCAACCGCGTGTCTTTGGCTCCTTTCAATACTGTCATGGCTGGCACATTGAGACAGCAGAGGAGAAAGTGAGCTGCGCGTCATAATCTGCAGAAACTTTCCTCTTTCTGTGTTTTCCCATTCAAGGGTTTCGGCGGGCAGATACCCGGCTCACACACCAGAATCTTTTCGCACTGTGCAGGGTGGGTGGGGTGGTGTGGGCTGGGCTGAGGCATGAGCCAGCAAACGAAACGTCTCTTCAGGCGATTCTGTCCAGTATGCTTAAGAAACAGAAGAGTATCACTGAAGATGGGGAGGCAAGTTTAACTGATTTATCAATTTATTAACAGCAATGTAACAATAATTATTATTTAATGAACGCCGGCTCATGGAGAAATCACAAAAATATCTCGTGAAACACTGTCAAGCTGTTCATTATTTATAACAATAATTATTTATCAATATGGAACCTGGAAATTATTTACTTTTATTTTTTGTCACATAAACGACAAAGGTTATTAGGAAGCTGGAAAGTAAACAAATAAGGAAATCTTAATAAAATTAATAAAATAAACCTAAATTTCTATTTTTCTAATAATTTCTCCTCCTTTCCTTTCTCCTTTTGTTAGGAACTGGCATTTCCAGAAATTTTTATTGAAACATTTCCTAACTAAAGAAGATTTAGTGCCAAAGTAAACTTTCACCAAAAATTCACGTTGATCCTTCGTCAACATTTTTTAAGTGATTCTTCTTTCCTAAAAGTGAGTTCCTACGATTATGAATGAAATGTGAATGAATGACTACTCAAGTACAGAATAAGTGCTTGCTCTTTCAACTAAAATACCCTGAGCCTATATATATATATATATATATATATATATATATATATATATATATATATATATACACACACACACACACCATGTGGCCCGTACCACATGATAGTGTGAGATTTTTACCCATTAAAACCACCTCCCTTCTCCTCCATCCTCCCCGCGGAACCGCCGTTAAGAATTACATCACGGGGAGTGGATCAGAGTGGCTGTCACAAGCCACTTCTCTTCCCCAGATCGTAGGAAGGATCCAAGGAGGATCAGTCGACTTCCCTTCTTTCCCTTTCTATTCTCCTGAGTTCAGCTATTGTGGTCTGCGCATATGCGCTCACCGCAGCCCAGTTGGTTTCTGAGGCGAGCATGCACCCGACCATTGCTTCGGGTGTCAGCGGGTCGATCCCGAATATACTCATAACGTGCCGTCGCTGCAGATGGAATCGTGGGCACTCGAAAAACACACGCTCGGCGTCTTCGACAGCAGGTTCACAGAGTGGACAGAAGGGGGTATCCTCCAACTTGAACCTGTGGAGATATGCCAGAAAGCATCCATGTCCAGACAACAGCTGAGTCAGGCAGAAGTTTACTTCACCGTGTTTACGGTTGATCTACGGTGCAATGGAGGGAATCATGCAGTACGTCCATCTTCCTTTAATGGACTTGTCCCAGCGATCCTGCCATTCAAGCAGTGTTGTCGAGCAGTTTGGGTTCTCCTCTTCTTTGTGATATCGCCTCCGTCTCTCCTCCGCTAAGATATCGACCGGAGGCATCCCCGCGATGACACACACTGTATCGTTTGACACAGTGCGGAATGCACAAGCTACCCGCAATGCTGATAACCTGTACACCGACGCCATCCCTCGGACGTAGCTATTTGTTGACGTGGAGTTGGCCCATACTGGGGCTCCATAGAGCAAGACTGACCTGACAACCAAGGCCAGACGCTTCCGTTTCTCCTGACAGGGCCCTATGTTGGGCATTAGCCTCGACAGTGCCGCATTAACTACCGCCACTTTATTGCTGGCATACTTCAGGTGATCCGCAAATGTCAGGCGGGCATCAATCATGATACCAAGACATTTGATTGACGGTTGGGATGTAACACGGTGGCCTCCAACTTTGATCGTGATGGTTTCTTTTTCCTGCTAGTGACCAGGATAACCTCAGTCTTGTGCTCAGCTAACTGCAGCCCTGAGGACTTCAACCACCGACTAGCAATAGCGATCGCTTCGTTGCAAATGTACACAATTTCCTCAGTATATTTTGCAACGGCACGATAGCAATGTCGTCCGCGAAACCAATGATATTGGTGCCTTCTGGGAGGGGAAGCCTAAGGACCTCGTCATACATCATGTTCCACAATAGTGGGCCCAATACCGACCCTTGTGGGACACCAGCAGTGACATTGTGTACCCTCGGCCCATTATCTGTATTGTAGATCAGGGCTCTATTACTCAGATACTCAGCCACAATCTTTCTCAAATACGTTGGCACCTTAAATCGGTGGAGAGCTAGGTGAATATTACTCCACCTGGCCGAGTTGAATGCATTCTTAATGTCCAACGTAACGACAGCACAGTACTGTTTTGGGCCTCCCTTCCATCTACTTCCTCCAATTGCTTGTCGGGCAGTGTTAATGACAAGCTGGACGGCGTCAACTGTCGAGCGGGCTCTGCGTAAACCATACTGGTTTTCTGAAAGGCCCCCTCCTTCATCTACAGCTTTCTCCAGCCTGGTACTAATAATTCTCTCCAGAACCTTGCCAGCTGTGTCAAGCATACACAGTGCCCGGTATGACGATGGGTCTTCAGGAGATTTATTCCCCTTAGGGAGGAGCACCAGACGCTGTTTTTTCCATCTTTCTGGATACACACCTTCTCTCAAGCAAGAAAAGTAGAGATCCACAAGGATGTCGGTGTGGTCAAGTATCGAGTGTGTGTGTATACACACATATATTTCGATATAATAAAATTTATTTCAATGAATATTGCTAATTTTCCATATAAATGTACACATTACACACATTTTGGTAAATTCAACATATGAAAATTCATTTAGATTTGAGTTGATATCGGCATATAATATCAATGAGTTTGACATATTCAAAGTTTACAATTTGTTAATTTTAATAATTTGACATATGTAAAGTTCATAATTTGTTCCAACATGGAACACATAAATAGTATTTATGAGCATTTAATAAGTAATGTCAGTTACTTATTAACTAGAACTTGAATTTCAGTATATACAAAGCTAGAAAGCAAGTATTCTGAGTAGTTGAATTACTGAAATATGTCAATTTGCTGTATTTCAGTTGCATTAGATCAATTTTCAAAGTATTCGATTTGTTAATTCATTTTTATAACAAGTTTGATGGAGTTAATGATTTTTTCCTGATAGTGTTAGAGTTAATGAGTTTTACCTGACATTACTGTTATTTTAGTGATTTTTATCCATTATTATGTTAATTAAGTGAACGTTTTTCACTGATATTGCATTATATAATGAAAGAAAATGAAAAACCATTGCAAAATATGGTGAAAACTCATTTTTTTTTTCAAAAATGGAGTTAATGAGTTTTACCTAATAGCCACAATTACCTAATAGCCTTCAGTATATACAGAGCTAGAAAGCAAGTATTCTGAGTCGTTGAACAAAATCCTTCAGAGAATCACAACATGGCTTAATCAAACTGTTCAATGCTGTTGAAATTTTTGACTCTATTCTCAAAGAGGAAAAAGAGAAACCAAAACTACAAGAATTCAAGAACTCAATGGATTTTCCAGACAATTGGTGTAAGACATCAAATATATCAATACTCATTGTCTATTACAGCACTGACACTAAAACACAATGGCCTCTAAGAAACACAAAATTAAGCAAATTATTTGATTAAATTAAGTGCACAGTTAAGAAAACCCATGATTTTATAAAGCAATGAAGTATGCAAGATAACACCCCAAGGATCAAGAGCAGGATGAAAATAAGTGGCGAATTGAAGTAACGAGTTGTGTGTAATAAAGTTATGGAAAAAGAATTAGTTCAGTAAAATGTTTTGTATATTCCTTCAAATATATGAGGCAAAATGGTAGTTTTAAGAAGAAAGTTATTAAAAAGGGTAAGGTATTATTGAAAATATTTAACGACACAGCATGATAATAAAAGTAGGCACCTATCAAATACTTGTCGACTGCAAAACCATGTGGGCATAATCAAAGTAGGTCCATGTGACGTATATATCTGTTTATGGAGCTGATCTTCGGATAAAGAATTTGCCCAATATGTGAAGCGAGAAGTTGATCCTTCTGGTATTCTTTTAAATTTACAGCCTATAATCTAAAAAGGAAGGAAATGAAGACCTGTTGTAAGTTTATAAATATAAAATCATAATCTGGAAGTTTATTAATTACTCACAGAATTAGATCTTTCTTTTGCAGCAGAGTACTGCATGATGACTCGTTCAGGTTCCATTATATCATCCTACAATTAAAATGAGCATTATGTCGTGTATTGTGTGAAGTTGATCAACATGATTTCACATAATCTTTACTACAATTTCAGAATGGGTTCTGAACATATCCTCCTTCAAAGACATGTTCTCTTTAAACATACTCTGAGAACTGGAATTAGAAAATATTGGTATTAAATTGTTTGCCAGTCACCCTGTGCGCTTACCACATCTTGAAAGCACAAGTAACTTCCAGTACTGAACTTCACAGCTTGATTTTTGGCGAATCCAACTACAAAGCAATAATTTAATAAATTTACAATCAAGACTACATATTAAACGATGCATTAGGAACATACATGCACTGACGTGCACACTCACCTCCCCTTGGGGCAACTGCATCGCTTTTATTGACAGTTAACGTTATGTTGTGCTTCTGACAAATATCATGCCAGCACAACAGCAATTTTTCTGTGTCATCGTCACTAGCATCGTTGAAAACAGACACTTCTAACTTCAAGGGAAATTTTGCAGTCTGTAAGATTATAGATCCAAAACAATCATCTATCCATTCAGCGCCGTTGTATATTGGAATAATAATAGACTAGAAGCAGAAAACAACCTGACTCAGACACATTGTTCAGCCATACGTACAAGACTTCCCGATACATGCCGATATGATATTTCTTACGACATCTGCAATATTGTTAGGACGCAGCTCATCAGTGTCAATTTTTCTTGATGGAATACAAACTATCCTATCTGTAGACTTCATTTTATAAATTAGATGGAACGTTCAGTCTCTACTTTCAAACGAAACAACGCACGCTACCATCTTCTCGTGACGTCATCAGCACAGAGAAAAATCTGAACGCATTTATAGTAAACAGTCGACAGTTGACGCTATTCTTGGATAATTTTGGTTAGGTTTGTATAATTCAGGATTTAAAATGATAGAATGTGTCTCCTCTGTGAATACTGTCTGTTTAATTGTGATTTGATGCGTCGAAGGTTGTATGTTGGGAAGCACGGATAAGTCTCGTTCAAGAACCACCGTTTTAAACGATGCAATGTCAAAGCAACACTGCGGAGTTTAAAACGTAAGTATGCAGCAGAAGTTTTTCTTTCTCGTAACAGTGCTGAAATATTACTTCCACCATTTCTAGTATTCGTTTTCATAGAGGATGAACCATTAACGTTTGTACCAGCGTGTGATAGCATAACCTCTTTAACCTCAAAATGGCTTCTCTTGTTTGCAACAGCATTAGGATATGGATTGAATACGTTTATTGTTTTATGCCATTATCGCCTGATTTATTGAAAGGAATTTCTCGCCTAGTGAAGTGAAATATGCCGCCCAATGTACTTATTAAACGCGATTATGATAAATGAATGACTGCAAGTCTCGTAAATCTGACGAAGAAAAAATTGTTTATCGTTTCCTTGTTACTTTCTCGTATTGTAAATTGCGAGATAGCGTTTTTTCAGCATATCATAAAGTTTTTCCTTACCGAATTTAAGGAGATGATTGAAGGTAACTATCCTGGTATATAATTAATTCACCCTGAAAATAGTATGTTGTTTATTTAACTGGAAATTTGAGAATTCGAATTATTTTGTATTTTTGAGAAATGAATAATTATGTTCAGATTTTAATACACTTCTCCAGATGATAAATAGAGTTTTATAACATACACCCAGCTATCAATATTAAGCTATTTTTTAAATGTAACCTTGAAGGTCTAAATTTTTGATTATGAATGTTAAATGATTTTCATTACTTATTATTAAATGTACTGTTTAACCTGTAAGTGTGTAAAACATTACCTTTTATTTATATTTTCTGTGCAAGTGAGCAATTTAATTACTTTTATAATGATTATTAATCTCATGTGATAAAATGGCTTTTACTGTGGTATACCAAATGTTTTACAGGTAAAAGGTGACAATGGCTGAGTTGGTTGGTACTGAATGTGTCAGTTCTGCTGTTATTATTAATTCATGGCAAAGTAATGAAGACCCCAGTGCTTCTCCAGAAGAAGTTATTTGTGGTGTGGCAAATGACTGTATAATATTTCCTGAACCACGCAATGTTACCACTATTGATTCTTCTATTAACTTATCTTCCAATGACACTGTTACTCCAGATACAATTCAAGTGAAATTGGACCCTGGGGCAGTTGAAGTTGTGCATTATGAGTTCCCTGAACAGGATTTATTTAACATTCAAGTTGCTGAAGAAGAAGTCATATGTGAAAGTTGGGACAATGCAGAAGTGGCACATGAAGAAATGTAAGTTGAGAAAAAATTTGTGATTTTTTGTTAGGATCGATTATTTTCTTGTCATCTTCAAAATATTTTAATCATTAATGGTGTTTTGGAAGGAACTTTCACACCCTTTTCAATAAAATGTTTAGTGCTGTTAAAAAGTGATTTTCTGCAGTATA
Organism: Acheta domesticus; assembly: GCA_031308135.1. Taxonomy (NCBI): domain Eukaryota; kingdom Metazoa; phylum Arthropoda; class Insecta; order Orthoptera; family Gryllidae; genus Acheta; species Acheta domesticus. Next base: position 141,972,533 of record JAHLJT010002406.1, on the reverse strand, counting down.
TAAAATGAACTTCTAGAAGAAATTCTAAAACAATTGTTTGATATTGCCTTGCAGATCCTCAATTTCTCAAGCTGTTTTTGATTTTTAGAATTGAAATGAATTTGTTTCTTTTACTTCAGTCAGGTCAAATTAAAGAAAATAATATCTGGGAATTAATTTGTCTTTTTAATGTTTAAGCTAAGAATACTTTTGTTTCTTATGTTAATTATCATCCCTTGTTTTACTAAGGGATACAGCCAAAAAGCTGAGCCCCATAATGACACATGTTAACTATCCACATTGTGCATTTTCCTGTATTATTATTATTATTATTATTATTATTATTATTGTAAATCGGGTTGTGTGGGAACAGATTACACAATTTTTTTAGTAATAAAACTAGTAATACAAAATGTCATAAATATTTTAACTATGAAAGTGAAAGAAGGTTTAATCACTTATATTTGGAACCTAAATCAGTAAGTTAGCATTACATAATGACCAGTAATTGTTTATTAAAAAATGTCCCTATTCACCCCAAGGATGGGGTCAATAGGGACAGTAATTAATAAAAGTTCAAAATCCTTTTCTGTGAGACACTGCGGTCAATGGGAAACGAGATAACTCTAAAATAAACATAAAATATATAAAAACAAAAGCATCCAATACATTTCTCTCACCTAAACATATGTCTTCCTCGTCTTACTTTTGGAACACCATCAACAACTTGTTTCAATTCTTCAAAATATATTCAATGTCCTGTAGAGTGACCTTGGTGTTTCTCTGTATCAGGTTTTGATAAATGCTAGAGTAATTTTATCCTTATGCGTGTTTATGAAAGAGCCCAATCTGTCCATGGAAGATTGTTCTTGAACTGCTTCATTACTTTCCCCTCCCTGTCTAAATGATATTAAACAAAATTTCGCAAATCAAAGATACTCATTGGTTACCCCATCTCCCACAACTTACAACACTATCCACAAACTTGTTCTCACAAGATTCCCCAAGAGCTGTTTGGATTCCTTTCATTTTTCTGTTTACAATTTGGGCAAGAGACATTTTACTGTACTGCTGCAAGGAAGATTTAGGTATTTGAAACTTTCTGCAGCAGCTCAAAGTGACATCTCTTTCCTAATAGTTTGCAGTGCATTTTCTGGGTCCTCTTGGGCAATGTGCTCATGGCAACTACCTCTGGGATTACTCTCTTACTTTCTAATCAGGTCCCTATTCACCCCCAAACATCAAAAAGAATGACAATGTGACAGAAAATATACAACCGTTTATTTGACAATTAATCTTACAACTTAAAAATGTATACATATAACTTGTAAATAGAATCACTATTTACCCTGAAATATTTTTAAAATATTTCACGTACATGTCTTGCATGTAGAGTAAGTTTTGCCAGGAACACTACATTAGTAACAACACCTAATCAATTTCAGCAATATTTTCAATCACTGAAATGATTCCAAAAATAATACACATAACTGAAGAGAACTACAATTTCATACAAATTTTATTCACCCAATGGCATCAAAAACACATTCTTTAGCGTCATGTCAGTGAGAGAGTTTTTTCTGCACTACTGTCCCTATTCACCCTGGTTCACAGTATTATTATTATTATTATTATTATTATTATTATTATTATTATTATTATTATTATTATTATAATACAGGAAAGCACACAATGTGCATAGTTAACATGTATCATTATGGGGATCAGCTTGTTGGCTGTATCTCTTGCAAGACAAGGTTGTTAAGCCTCGAATTATCGAATATGAGATGATAGGATGATAAGAGATGACCATGACCTTTTTAAACCGTCCCTGCATTTGCCTCTATGACCAAGAGGAAACCTCGTCCGGTCTGGGAATTGAACTTGTGCCTCCCGAATGTGAAGTCAGTGTGCTATGCCCTTACCATTTTGCTGTGTTCATAATTATAATAATAATAATTATTATTATTATTTAAGTTGTTTTTTGTCTTGTGATTTCCAACTGGCAGATAATTAATTTATTTGATGTATGTTACTATGTACATCAGGGCAGCTGACCGTTTGTGGAATAGTGTCATAAAAGTTTCAGTAAAAATAATGGTAGATTTATCTTTTTTCCTACTTATCATTATTGTGTATGTTATTTTTAATTTTGATTTGCTTTTGATTGTTAATTTGTGGAACACTGTGGAATTAAATGAAGCAGAAAATTGAGTCTCATTGTATTCTGAATTTTTTCATAAATGTTACATTTTTCTGATATTCTAAATTTTAATTTGGATAGGTATTTCAAAATATTGAAAAGGTAGTTATTCACGGTCAATATATTTGTACAATTTGGCTCCTACATGAACATAATAATTTATTGTCATGTGAAGTAATTTTCTTACAAATAAAAAAAAGCAACAAAAAGCTAGAAAATAAATTATTCTAATAATGTGAGTTTTAAGAATTCTACCATTCTTTTAAATATTAATTTGCTTATTGCAGTGTACAAATGGATGGGGAAGAACAAGGAGGATACAATGCTTCAGAAGATCCAGATGATGTTGAGATTCCCCTTCCTCTGGATCAAGATGCTTACACAACTATGCGACCATATCCATGTGACTTTTGTAGTCGTCGTTTTCGAAAGAAGGCTAATTTAATGAATCACATGGTAGCTCATCAGACAGATCGTCCACATGGTTGTAATCTTTGTGGAGCTCGCTATAGAAGAAAATGTGATCTTATAAATCATATGAAAATTCATGCCTACAAGCCAGCACGAGATGTAACAGATGATGAGGAGGAGGAGGAAGAGCCTATTGTTAATTCCGTCCCTAATAACACTGGAGCAAGAGGACGTCGTAAGAAGGTTTTTCCACAGAAAAAAAGGAAAACCTTTCCTACTACCAGTACATATCTCAATAAACCTAATGATTCCGTACCATTTACAAAAGGTGGTAGGAAGAAGAACATTAGTAATTCATCAAGAAAGAAACACGTTGATAACAACGTCACACCTTCTGTCAGTACTGCTCATAGTTACATTGAGGAAGATGTGAGATTACTGAAAGAATCAACATCACATTTTCCAGACTCTGAAGAAAATTCAGAAGATCAGAAATATGATACTCCAGCTGCTGAGGAAAAGCCACCTCGTTGGCCTGTTGTGGATGAATCTCGTCCATATGTGTGTCAGCATTGTGGTGTTGGATTTGCACGTGAGAAAGCTTTAGGTTCTCACTCTCGAGTGCATGCTGGAGACAGCCCGTTTGAGTGCAATACCTGTGGAGAGATGTTCTGGGACATTGGAATCCTCCGTGAACATAAAAAGGCAAAACATGGTAATCGGTTAGAATATGAAACTTTAGATACAGGGGATGATAGATTTGGGGATTTTCACTGTGAAACTTGTGGCCTTGCATTTCATCGGCAGGATTTGTTGAAAAGACATCGTAGGTAAGTACAAATCATATTTGCTTTTTAAAGTACAATGTTTTCAGTTTTTAAATAGTTTAATAGTTTTCATAAGGGTCTTTTTTTTAAGAATTTTAATATAGTTCATTAGTGTGTGGTAGTAGAAGTAAGTAATGCCATTGTTCTAGAAAAATCTTTCATAGATTTTTATGGTGGGTAATATCATTAATTCATAATGTTTCCTTGATCCAGTGGCATATGTCAATCAGGTCCATGTGTTCAGTTGTGATGGTCTAGAATGCTGTATGTCTTTTAAGACTATAATTTCAGTGCCCAATGTGCTGCTTTGCGTATTATTTAATGTTTTTTTGAATGATTTTCTTTAGTCAAATAATTAAATAACCAAAACATTAAGAACTAATAAAAAGTCTTCTTATCTTTGTATTTCACATGAAAATTAGACCTATTTAAGAAATGATTGCTTTATTGAATGTTTCTTGTTAATCTTCTTGATGCATAAACTCAAATAAACTGCTTAAAGGAAATTTGGTGAATATCAAAGTACTTAATCCAGCCTCATTGTTTTTACGACAATCGATTTTTTTTCTAATTTAAATATTTTATGTTGTAATATTAAAAATTCCTTCAATCCTTGTATGAAAGTACAATGAATGAAAATTCTAGAAATCCATTATACGTCAAATAATTTATGAAAAATAAAACCTTGCACCTGACCAAAGTTTGAGTATGGTAGATGTATGTGTACAAGGTTTGAATTCAACTATTACCTCTAAAAATTCTAAAATATTCGAAAGTTAGTGGCAGCTTGAAATTCTTTTTCTAGCATCATTGATATAATATACTATTAGAATTTTGTTTTGTAACACTTTCTGTTGTAGGCTTCATGTGAAGACCGAGAGTGGAACAGAAGATAATGGAGATTATAGTTGCCAAGTGTGTGGTGGCAGTTTCACCACAGAGCCTGATCTCCTTGCTCACATGGAGACACATGCACGTTATCAACCACATCGTTGTATGTTGTGTGGAGAGTGTTTTCTTGACAGTATGTCAGTGGCCGCTCATGTGCGCAAACGCCATGCTAAAAACATACCACCTAATGCCTGCACTTTGTGTGGCAAGACGTGTCGTGATCGCAGATCTTTGCAGAAACATAGTTGGGTGCATTCTGCGGAGCGCTCTTTCCCTTGCCATAAATGTGGGAAAAGATTCCACAGTCGTGCTAGGCTTAAGAGGTACTTATACAATGTTCTAATATATATATTTCTGAATTATTGAGAGACACTAATATTAAATGAGATGATATGTGGATGTCTTTAGGCACATGGTATCTCATAGAGATAAGGCTGTAACATGTGAAGAATGCAATGAAGAGTTCCCAGATGGAAGGGCACTAATTAATCATAGACATAGTCACAATAAAGATCAACCTGGTCGCCAGTTTTCATGCCATGAATGTGGCAAAACTTTTGGGTCCAGGAGCAGCCAACAAATTCATGCCCGAATCCATACTGGAGAGCGTCCATATGGCTGTCGCTTTTGCTGGAAGGCTTTTGCTGATGGTGGTACGCTGCGGAAACATGAGCGTATTCACACAGGAGAAAAACCTTATGCCTGTCCTGTTTGTCCAAGAGCGTTCAACCAGAGGGTGAGTGGTATCCTGTATTGGTTACTTTTATTTACCTTCTCTTGGTTGGAAGTTAATATGAAAAATTATTCATCTATTTTCTGTTGGTTTTGGTAACCACTGGAGTCAATAACTTGTTTATACAGATGACATAATTTTTGTCACACTATTAATTGTCTTTTATTGTAGACCTTTTTTTAATAAATTTAATTAATAACAATTTTGAAGTTAAAATTGATTTATTTATTCACATTAATCGGCTTAGTACAAATAAGTAACAATTCATGTATTAAATTATAAAGCTATAACTGATTTACAATAATCATTATTGAACAAAAATATGAGAGATGCATATAATTAGAATAAAGATTATGAATACACCATTGTTGAGCAAAAATTATCGAAGTTTATAATCAAAATATGATAAATCATTAGTAATTAGTTACGGGAATTGAAAGAAAAAGGAAATTGAATTTGTGCAAGATCACCAATTTTAATCTGAAACATAAACATTGTGCGTTTATTTTTAGAAATATATTAGAACCCTGGTAACAATATTTTTTCTATTTACTTGGCCTTTCTTTTAGACTATATACTGCAATTTATTCAATTCTGCCCCTGGTAGGTATCAGCTGTTGACAGTTTCAGTTTCGGGAGCTTACATGTCGCTACAGTGACGTCACTATGGTGAGGTTCCAGCTCCCAATTGGATGAAACTGTCAACAGCTGATACCTGCCAGGGGCAGAGTTCAATGAATCACAGTATAAGAGATAGTGATGTTTGTATTTAGCATACCTTTGTAGGGGAATAGTTCAACACAACCTCTGATCATCTTGTGCTCTTAAATTTAAGATGTGTTATTAATTTGTATGAAGTATGTACATCTCAAATTGTCTGAAATGTTATTGTTCCGTAGTATGTGGTTCCAATTTATGTATAAATGAATTCTTAAGGCAAGGAATACTAATAATTTATTGTTTCTAATAGGTTGTCCTCCGCGAACATATTCGGTCCCATCATTCAGGGCCAGAGGTGAGAGCTGGAGGGGGTTACCCTGCCACTTACTTGTGCAAGGTTTGTTCTTGCACATTCACCACCTCAGAAGATCTGTGTGCTCATCTTATTAAGCACAGTGATGAGAATACAGCTAAGCAACGCACACCTAAAATAGGACCTCGCAAGTACAAACGCAGGCGTAAACTAACGCAACATGAATTGGATTTACTGCTGACAGATCCAGTTGATTCAGGAAACAGAAGTGATGAAGACACTGATGATTTTGATGATGTAAAGCATAAAATAACAAAAAAAAAGTACAAAACTAAAGGTAGGTCTAATACTACTGAAAATTTAGAGTCAGTAGCCAAATCTTTTGATTCTGTTCTTGAAAATTTTAATTCTTTAACTGGCAATTCAAAAACCGATGCTGCTAAAAAAAACACAAAGTGAAAGGGAGGTATTCTCCAGAAAAAAGAACAGGGAATTCAGCTGTTAATAATTCAATATCTATGGATCAGTCTAAACCTAGTGTTTCAAGATCTTTGTCAGGTGGTTTCCTTAAGAGTACAAGACCGGCAGGGCAAGGGAGGGTCAGACCGAGAACAAAAAATGTGACACTCAGCGCACTTGCTGCATTAAAAGCAGTTAGTAGTAAACCTAATTCAGCCCCTGATCCTTCAAATAATTCTGAACTCAACAGAGCACGACCAAGGACAAAAAACGTAAATTACCATAATGTGAAAATGGCTAAATTGCAGACCGCTCGGTTCCCCAACAGCCCTAAAGCGAGTGGTGGGAAGGCGAAACCAAAGGCTGCACTGAAGCAAAGGCAGTCGTCCAATATTAAAGGTTCTCCCAAGGCTGCGGAGAATGTTGTGAACGACTCTGTGCCTGAGGCTGCACCTCCCCAACCCTCTGCTGTTCCCTCTGCCACCGAGCAAGCAGGGGGACATGAAGTGAAGGTGGAATTCACTTGTGAGATGTGCAGTGAGACATTTACGAAGCGCTCGGAACTCCTTGTGCATGTCCCTATCCATATATAGATTTTATTCTTTTCAGATTTGTTACATTTGAACATTTGTAAACTTTTATACAGATGGTGTCAGATTTTTTAAATTTTGAAATGGACATAGTGTGTTCCCGGCCATTTACGAATATTGAGTTGTATAAATCAGTAGCAAAGTAATAATTATTGTAATAATAATAATAATAATAATAATTACAATGATAGTTTAAGGAACATATTACTTGTATAAACAACGTTGAAACAGTTGTTTAAAAGTATTTTTGGAATATGGTTATTGAAAGAATTGTCTAATTCAAAAAACAATCAGATGTTTAAATGTTTCAAGTAAAGTATATGTATTTATTAGGATTACATATTGTAATTTTTACCATATCTATAAGAAGTTGCATCTAGTTATTTTGTCCATAGAAAATAGAAGCAATATGTTGTAAGTTTGATGCTTGGCAAATTAGATATTTCAATGAAATACCACTAAGGTGTATACCATAAAAGTTATAAAGGATTTTGTTTCCTTATTTGCCCAAAGAGTGTTTTTGAAAAGTAATGACATTTATTCATGAATGCTGTCAAATATAAAAGTAACTGTGAAAGTAAATGTATTGTTTAATTCATAAGCTGTGTGCCATTGTAATAATGTAATTGCAGTGACTTGAGTGTGTGTTCAGAAAAATGTTTCATTGGGCATGTTGATAAGTTTTAGAGTTGAATGTCGTTAACTGAGGATACTTTAAACCTCAGGTAATGGTTACCTGAACACTGGTGTATAATGAAACTGCTGGTATAGAGAAATGTAGGCACAGGAATATTTCTTGCATTTTGAATTATTTTTGTAACAATTAGTTTTCTCATCTGACAGTGGACAGGATATGTTTCCAGTTTTCAAGTATTACAATGTGATTGAAATAATTTTATCCCTGTATTGTCATAGTGTACATACATTAATTGTAAAGTCACATACTCCAAGCAATATTATTGACTGAATACTGATAAATTGTCATTCCCTGGAACAGAAAATATGCAATTTATAGTTCTCATAGGATTATTTGATCACATCTGTGAGTTTAGAGTGTAATACCTGCCAGCTGTGCTATTTCTTGAGTTTTGAAAATTGATAATACCTAGCAGAAAGAGAGCATATTTATGTTGAAGCCAAGGGGGTTAGATTTGTTTTGTTTTAATTATGTTAATTATTCATCAGATGTATTTGATCATTCTAAAATCAACAACGGTTTCTCAGAAAAAGAGGAATATATTTTATAATTTTAACTTTGTCATGTGTCTTGTTTTAGAATATGATATTAATAAAATACCTCTGCAGTTCATTTGTTTATATTGAAATGTAGTTGACAGAATACAGTTCTATACTTAATTTATTACAGAGTCCGTTGACATTTGATCAGCTGTTATGTGTCGTCCAATAAGGAACTTAAACGTCACTACTGTGATTGTCACCCAAGTTCCCAATTGGATGACACTAGCATCTGATTTATATCAACAGACCCTATATTTAAATCCAAGTATACATGTAGTCGATATGATTTTTGCACTAATGTGTTAACGTAAGTTGAACTTACCAAAATGTTTATAATAATTGTTTCACACGAAGGTCCCCTGGGGCTCTCAAACTAAAATTTTGGTATCCCTTTATTAATTTGTATAATTTCTTCCCCAATTTTTTATAAAGGGAACCACAAATGGGAATACATACTGGTACATCTAAGCATTTGATATTGGAATTTTGCGGAAAATAAATGTGCGACCAAGTTCACTTTAAATTTGTAGTACAGTTAAGTGGTTAACTACAAAATGCTTTTGTCTATTCTAAGCTGGGACCACTTTGCATTCTGAATGTCACTGGCAGAATCTATATATAGCAAAACATGAAATGTACGTTTCCTACATTAAAACAGTGAAGTGTTTTCTTGTGTTCCAAATTCATTCACTATGTCCCGTTGTTATTGTTGTTTGTTTTTGTTTTTTTAGTCAAAGGACGTTGCTTGGTGAGTATTAATTTTTATACTTCCGGCGCCATGATTTATATTCGATACTAAAGTTCAATGATACCCATACCTGTACCATTCAGAGGGGGTCTAGTTTGGATAAACCCTTCTTATTATATTGTGTAGTTTGTATTATATTATTATGTTGTGTATTATTTCTGTAGTGTTCATACGAAGCTATGCAATATTTTTTAAATAATTTCATAATTTTAATACATATTTAAATTAATTTTGCTACACAGGAAGACTGACTAGTGGCCGGTTTCACCAACGCTGATCAGTAGCTTTGACGGGCTTCAAGCGCCATATTCACGTTTCGCCTGGCGATCGTCAAAATATTCGTCAAATTTAACCGGACATCGCCATCAACGTCTTCGACGAATCCTTGAACTGCTCGTTAAATTAGCCTAGTTCAGACTTGTCCAACTGACGGCCCGCGAAAGGTTATGAATCAAAAGAGAAAGCCCCTTTCACCCCATGTCAGGCGAGAATATTGTATGCCTAAGGTCCGATTAAATTAAGAAGGTGATTGACATTTGTGAGTGGAGGGGAGCGACGTTGCCAGGTCGCAAACCACTGAGCACGTGTTACCGGGACACGAAAACAAGCACTTCAAAAAATACGTGTAAAAGTGTAAAAAATACGACAAAAGCCTAACCTCAACGCAACTCATCACAACACAGTACACATTGCGCGAGCAGCACAGGCAGAAACGCGGGCGGCGCGGCGGCAGGGAAGTCGCTGTGCGATGCTCAAATGTTCCTCGTGTTCGGCAGTGGCAACTGAGCGACCTGACACGTCACATTTTGTCTCTGTGGTTGGCAGCTGCCATGGAAACGGGAGAGGCGTCCTGACGTCACACAGAACTGTCAATCACCTTCTTAATTTAATCGGACCTTAGTGCACGCGCCCTGCCGGCGTCAATATCCCATTTAATATAAAATTGACGTTAAGATTCAAGTTTTTCCCCCTAGAAAATGAAAATCAAAATCATTCCAATGTATTTAGTTGCGTTATGCATGATACGGGCTGATATCATTCATGGGTCCATTCCCCCCACCCCCCGCTTCAGAGTAACCTGGCAAAGTGCCGAGATCAAGACAGGATGGAAGAGGCAGGCACACTATTCCAGTGTTGAGGTGGGGGCAGAGTAGGGGGATGGTAAGGCGCTGTATACTGCGATTTTTGTAGGAAGAGCTCTCAAGGCCACTCAAATCCCATCTTCGCGATGGAATATGTCACGGCATTTGGCGTCTTTTCTCAGTCTTGCCGGTAGAAGTCGCATGATCGCAAGCACTGCTTCATACGGTCGCGATCGTGCGAAATCTAGCGGAACGACTGTGAATGACACGAAATGCCGTGACATATTCCATCGCGAAGATGGGATTTGAGTGGCCTTGAGAGCTCTTCCTACAAAAATCGCAGTATAGAGGATAGTATAGTAAGCTGCCGTTTTGGTTCATTATTTAGCGCGGCAACTCAAAAAGACCAAAGGAGTCTGGTACATGGAACACATTTTCCAGCACCTATAGATGGGAAGTTCTGAAATCTTTGAAAACGCTTTGACCTGTAACATCATAGCATCTGTCACCGATCTGCCATTGTCTTTTGCCAGCCACATATAGTCAATAGATGGAAGAAAATTAGAGTAATAAATTAATATGTAATGTGTGATTTAATTGTGTTCTTGGTTTGGTTCGATTGTGCTCGTTGGTTCTCTATATTCTTATTTGAATTTCTGGGATGGTTAAATAACTATGATTCAGATTTTTACAATATTTTTTTTCATAAACGGCAACACTATTAAGTGTATTTTTTGGAGTAATAAAGTAGTATATAATATGTATTTATGTTGTAATTATGTTTTCGGTTTCGTTCGTTTGTGATCGTCGATTCTCTCTGTAACCTTATTTGTAATTGTGGCATGCGGGTTGCATATCTACGATGTGTTTAACACTTTATTTTTCATAAACGGGGAGAGTAATTGACTTAATTTTTGGGTAATAAATTAGTAATAAATAAGTACTAAATATTTGTATTAGTTTGAATCGATTTTGTCATTTTTTAAAATTTGGTTGTGCTAGCTGGACAGTCACGCCAGCACAACCACATTTTTTTCATAAATGGCAAGAGTAATAAATTTAATTTTTGGGTAATAAACTAGTTATAAATGAATACTAAATATTCCATTTGGCCTGGTGTGATTGTGCTATAGTGGTAGTGCCAGCTTGACACAGCCCACACACAAGCACAACTCTATCACCCAGGACGAGAGATCAGTCGGAGCAGAGAGTAGGAGTCGGAGTCTTGGATCTTGTCGCGACTGGGGGTGTTGCTACGGTGGGGGAGATACATGTGTAAGGAATCTTTGCATGTCGAAGTGTAGGTGGGCGTTGGATCTACGGCTGCAGCATAGGAAAAACACCGCCACCTCTCAAGATATATCGTGGACCTCACTTATGGCACTAATTAACATTTTAGTTAACGCTCCTTAAAACATTAATCAAACAATCAATTGCAATTTTCTGTGTTCGTTCACAGAAATTGAAACTAGTGGTGCTAATACGGGAATGGCACAGACTTTCCCGTATTAGTTTTCTATTTGTATTTAATATTTTTCGTTTGTGTTTGGACCATCATTGATAAGACAGAAATCTTTTAAATAACAGCTTTATATGCAAATTTTCCACAACGTTTCGGAAACATTTGGTTTCCATCATCAGGTGACAAATAATTATAATATATAAAAACAATGGAAAAGTGCCAAACAGAAGAATTACAAAAAATTAATATACTCGAGTCAACAGAATGCACCTTGTTAAAAACTTTAGAAAATTTTAAGACATATTACAAACAGTATGAAAGAAATTAGAGAAAGAGAGAGATTGTAAAAACAGAGAGAAATTTTTTTTAAAAATAACAATAAGTGAAATATCTTAATGTTTAGAAAATAAGTTCAATAAACCATCATATACTTTTGTAAATTTATTTGATTCTACCTGTGTATTTAAGCTAGGAGAAGTTTTGTTGAATAGTGTTTCTAATATTAATCTAGGATAAGACAAATTTTCACGAGCCAAAATTTTTATTTCTTTGAAATCAACATGATGCGAAGTTTCAATTCTGTGTTGCGTTAATGAATTTTGTTTACATGCTAAGTCTTTAATATTCCTTTTATGTTCTTATAATCTGGTACTCAATTTTCTTTTAGTTTGACCAATATAAGATTTATTACAATCATTACAATTGACTTGATATACTACTTTATTTATATCTAATTTTGCTCTAAAATCTTTCACATTTTGGACTATATTGCACTGATTTATTATTCTATTTACCAGTTTTAATTTAAATTTGTTTAAAAGTTCATTGTTGAAATAATTATTTATTTGAGGGATGTAGGGTAAACAAATTAAATCATTCAGAATTTCTGTCTTATTATTTCTGTGAGGTTTTCCATATTTTATGAATTTTAATCTCCTAGATATAATATTTTCTACGAAATGCAAAGGGTAGTTATTAAACTGCAATATTTCTAAAACTTTACATAAATTATAATTATGAAAACAGGGAGACGACAGTTGTATAGCTCTGTCAACTAAATTTGAAACAACTGACTTTTTATTACTAACAGGATGCTTAGATAGATAATTCAATATAATTCCAGAAAAATTAGGTTTGGTATATCAAGTTGTTTCAAACGTTGTATTTTTCCTAAAAACAGTTACATCTAAAACGTTTAAAAAACAATTTGATTAAATTTCTAAAGTAAATTGTATTTATCATTAAACACATTAAATTTATTTAATAATTTATCAATTTGATTTTGAGGTAAAACAATAAAGGTATCATCAACATAATGTGTATAATAGACAAAGTTTAGATCATTTAAGACTTGTCATTCTAGGCGTCTCATCACAATTTCTGAAAGTAAGGAGCTTATCGGACTACCGATAGGTGTACCTTCTAACTGATGGTAAATTTTCCCATAAAATTGAAAATCCATATTATTCAAAATCATTCTTAGAACTATAATAACCTCATTTGGTGGTATTTTTGAGAAATCATTCTGATCATTAAGCAACTTTTCAAAACATGAAAGAATTAAATTTTGTGGGATTGAAGAAAACATTGCTACAACGTCTAATGATACCATTCTAGAATCATTGTCAGTTCTCGCAACTGACTCATGAACTCGAAACTGTTACGAATGGAATATTTATAATTGTTGTCTAAAATGAGCTTAAAAATTTACAAAGAAAATAGTCTGGAGGATACAACAGGGTGCATTGGTAAGTCAGATTTATGGACTTTTATTTGGCCATAAGCTAATGCAATAGTCGCTGTTGTAGGATAAACTTTTGTATATTCTTTTTTTGTTATGTAAGCATTTGCTTTCCATCTTTTTAAAAGATCTTGAATACTTTTCATATATTTGTTGGTAGAAGGTTTTCTCTTAGTTTCAAATTTTTCTGTATTAAGAAAATTTGCGTCTACTTTATGAATATATTCATGTTTATCAATAGCCACATATGCACCCCCTTTATCAACTCGAACAATTTTTATGTCTGGGTTATTCTTTAGAAAATTTCTAGTAAGTGTAAATCTCTAAGTATACAAGCATCCTGTTTACTCATCTTAATATTTGAACTCACATAATAGGAAAGTTTATTAGAGAAATAAGACCGTATGTTATTGCGATCAATTTCAGGTATTTTATACATATTTATACATATTACATATTTATAATACATACTTATTTTCAAAATCTTTAATAAATTGAAAGGTTATAGATTTTTTATCATGATTAGGAAATGGAAAACTAAAATTAGCTCCTAATTTAATGATATATGTTTACAGTAAAATTATAAAAAAAATTGAAAATTGTTAGTACAGGCTAAAGACGGAACATTTCTTTCAATATTAATTAATTTAAGAAACTTCTTAATTTTATTACGTCTGTCCGTTGTAAAAAGTGCACTTAGACGTAACCTTTGTGTGTAATAGAAATAATCAAGAACATGTGGTTTAAGAAAGAATTCTAAGTTTTGTTCTATTCTTTGTAAACTTTTTTGGAGTTGTCTTAAGGCCCCTCCCTATACACGTACCAATTTGTCGGGCCGACCGGCCAACCGAACCAACAAATTGTGTCGTGCGGAGGCAAGTCGTCCAACAGAAAATTTGGTCGGGCGGTTGGTTGGCTTCGACACCCGACAGACTTTCCCCCACCACACAGTCCGACAAATTGTGTAGTGTGTAGCGTGGTTGGGCCAACTGCCGACGACAGCGCAGAAGTTTTTACTAATTTCCGCATTTTTCGTCATGCGTATCCACGAGCTCCATCATGCCCGACCAACACCCCCTGAATAAAGATCTATATCCGGGGAGTGTTGGCTCAACAGAGAGTATATGATGCCCGATCATGGATGAATATCCATGGCCCGATGCCATGGTGCCCGGTTCTCGGTCACTTCTGTTACGTCCTTTTCTTGCGCTGCTTGCGTTCTGCCGTGGCTCTGCTTCCAGTTCGCTTATTTTTTCGTTGATGGTTATTTTTGTTGTTATTTCAGTTTCGATATTTTATTTCATTCGTTATAGTTTTGTTAATTCGTGTTTAGATTTTTCTTTATTGTTAGGTTAGGTTAGGTTAGGGTAGTTTTTTCGCTGTAGGTTATTTTCAGTAAGTTTTTGTTGAAATTTCGGAGGTTATATAAATTATTTCATTTGTAATAATAGTTTTGTTAATTAGTGTTTTAATTTTTTTCTTTGGTTAAGGTAACATTTGTATATTTTTTCAAGTTTCTCTTTTTAGTAAATTAATTCGTTCGTATTCGAGCTTTTGAACTAGGTTAGGTTAATAGCCATGGAAAACCCGGAGGAAAGGGCTATTATTGCGGAGCGGCTGTGTGGTACTATTTTAGAACTCTCGATCTTTTTGAACTTTTATGTTGGCCGCCCTGGTTACCGTGAATATTGTTTTGTTTAGTGCTTTGGTGGCTCAGTCAGTCAGTCGCCTGCCATGTGTTGTGATACTGTGGATGTTTATTATGTAAAATGTTGTCAAAATCAAGTCTGTTTGTTCCTAGATTTTTGTATGTTAAAGCCTTGAATAAAAGGTTATTATTTTCACAACAATTTAACATACAAAAATTAGAAGAACGTAAGCGGTATGGATAAATACTTGAAGCCGGAAAGATTCGATGTGGAACTAACCTCAATCTCTGCGGATAAGAAATGGTTACACTGGAAACAAACATTCGCAAATTTTCTAATCCATATCGAAGATGCATCAGATGAAAGTAAGTTACAGCTCTTGACAAACTACGTAACTCCTAATGTGTATCAGTATATTAGTGAATCTACTACCTTCAAAGATGCTATGGACACTCTACAAAGATGCTATGGACAATCTCTATACGTAAAACCTAGAAATGAAATCTATGCTAGACACTGCATGGCGACTAGAAAACAGCATGCTGGAGAATCTGTAGATCAATACCTCCAAGTTTTGAAACAAATGAGCAGGGATTACAACTTTAAGAATATCACTGCGGAACAAAACAAGAATGAATATATTAAAGATGCATTCATCGGTGGTTTGATTTGTTCTCGGATTCGACAAAGATTGCTTGAAAACACAACGCTTACCCTGGATGCTGCTTTCGACCAAGCTCGAGCTTTAGAAATGGCTGAACAACATTCAGCATCGTATTCTGATTCCAATACTATTGCATCTACTATTAATGACGCTGATAATCAAGATTTAAAGACATCCACTACTACTGTGGCAGTTTTGTCAGCAACTGAGAAGTGTTATTTTTGTGGAGGAAGCCGCCATCCCAGAACGTCGTGCCCTGCGAGAGCTGCTGAATGTAGGTACTGCGGTAAGAAAGGACATTACCAACGTGTGTGTAGGTCGAAATCGTCCAAACATCCTTTATCAAATACAACTGCGACTACTGGAATGTTAGCATCCGTCACCCCCGCGTTGCCAAACGGTCTTCAAAAATCAGTAGTGGAGATCAAAGTAAATGGAATGAAGTTGAACGCGTTAATAGATACAGGAAGCTCTTTGTTTTATCAACCATTCTTTTGTAAGGAAATGTGGCATGCAATTGCTGCCATATTCTGGCAGAATTGCGATGGCAAATTCTTCTCTATCTACTGAGATAACGGGACGATGTGAAGCCGATATAGAAATAGAAGGTTTTATTTACAACAGTGCTCCAATACTGATAATGAAGAACCTTTGCTCAGATGCTATAATCGGCCATGACATCCTGCAGTATCATTCTTCTGTGAACATAGCTTTTCAAGGTCCGCAGCCTCCTCTCGAGATCTGCAGTTCGGCTGTTGCACAGGTACCTCCAGTTTCGCTTTTTGCTAACCTAACTTCTAATTGTGTTCCAATTGCTACCAAATCTAGGAGACATTCTCACGAAAATCACCAATTTATAGACTCTGAGATTAAAAGGCTATTGCATGAAGCCATAATAGAACCTAGCAATTCACCATGGCGCGCTCAAGCTTTTGTTGTAAAGGGAGAAAATGGTAAAACAAGAATGGTTATTGATTACTCACAGACTATTAACAAATTTACATTGTTAGATGCTTACCCTCTTCCAAAGATAGAAGAAATAATTGCTAAAGTTTCGGTGAATGAAGTATTCAGCACCATAGATCTCAAGAATGCCTATCATCAATTACCCATTCTGGAATCGGAGAGAAAATACACAGCTTTTGAAGCTTGCGGGAAACTCTACCATTTTCTACGTGTTCCATTCGGAGTAACAAATGGAGTAGCTTGTTTTCAAAGAGTGATCGATCAAATTGTTCAAGATGAAGGACTGGAGGGTACATATCCATATCTAGATGACGTTACAATATGCGGAAGAACCCAAGAGGAACACGACCGCAATCTAGAAAGATTTCTAGCTGCATCTAAGAAATATAATCTGACACTGAACAAGGAAAAATGCAAATTTTCTGTTAAGTCTGTAAACTTACTTGGGTACGTAATTTCTAACAAGACAATCAAACCTGATCCTAATCGCCTTCAACCTTTACTTGATCTGCCTATTCCTCAAGATACAGCTTCTTTGCGGCGAGCTTTGGGTATATTCTCACATTACTGCAAGTGGATACCTCAATTTTCAAAAAAAGCTCATCATTTATTGATAAAGAATCCTTTCCCACTCTCAGAGGAAGCTATCTCAGCTTTCAAGATTTTGAAGGATGATGTGGCGAAAGCAGCGATAGCTGCAGTACAAGAGGACTTACCATTCAAGGTAGAAACAGACGCATCGGAGTTCGCCATAGCTGCTACTTTAAGTCAAGCAGGTCGACCTGTTGCATTCTTCTCTAGGACACTGAACAAGTCGGAGCAGCAACACTTTTCCGTAGAGAAAGAAGCTTATGCAATTGTGGAATCCTTGCGTTATTGGCGACATTATTTAGTTGGTCATCATTTTGAAGTAGTTACGGATCAACGCTCTGTTTCTTTTATGTTCAATCAACAGCATTCCAGTAAAATTAAAAATGAGAAAATTGTACGATGGCGCCTCGAACTTGCATGTTTCAAATTTGACATAATTTATCGTCCAGGCAGTGAGAACGTGTCGGCAGATACTTTTTCCAGAATAAGCGCTGCTATCACTTCAAAGGTGGATCTCAACTTCCTACATATTGCACTTTGTCATCCGGGTATCACTCGGTTGAACCACTGGGTACGCGTCAAAAACTTGCCATTCTCCATTGAAGATATAAAAAGGATTACTAATTCATGCCAGGTCTGTGCAGAGTTAAAACCGCGTTTTCATAAAGTTGAAGGGAGCCTAATAAAAGCTACTTCGCCATTTGAAAGATTGAATCTGGACTTCAAAGGACCTCTGCCAACAAAAACAAAGAATCAGTATCTTTTAACTATTGTAGATGAATTTTCGAGGTTTCCTTTGGCTATACCATGTGCTGATATCTCTACAACTACTGTAATGCGGCATTTGACACATTTGTTCTCAGTTTTTGGAACACCTGCATACATACATTCTGACAGAGGAGCTTCATTTATGTCTCAAGAACTTAAATCGTTTCTAACTTCTCAGAATATTGCAATAAGCCGAACTACGCCCTACAACCCGAGAGGAAACGGACAAGTTGAAAGGTTCAACGGAACTATATGGAAGACTATCATGTTGGCTCTTCGATCGAACAATCTTAAAACCGAGCACTGGGAAGAAGTACTTGATATTGCTTTACATTCAATTCGTTCTCTTCTCTGCACAGCAACCAATGTCACACCTCACGAGCGAATGTTCAATCATCCAAGAAGATCTTTTAATGGAAGCTCTACACCAACATGGTTAACAAAACCTGGGCCTGTTTTAATGAAAAAACTCGTTCGTGGCAGTAAATACGACCCGCTAGTGGAGGAAGTAGAATTATTGGAAGCTAATCCAGAGTATGCTCATGTGAGACTTCAAAATGGCCGAGAAACTACCATCTCAACACGGCATCTTGCTCCTCGAGGAGAAATTAAAATTAAAGAGGAAGGCTATGATTTTGGCGTTCCCGAACATCAGCCTCGGGAACCTCAAGAAAGAGAGCAAAATGTGGAAACATGAAATGCTGAGCAGCCGCTGTCCGTAGAAGTTAATGGTGCTCAACGACCTGTTCGCTCCAGGCATCCACCCACTTATTTGACAGACTTTGTGACTGATTTCTGAGAGAGGGGTGAATGTGGTACTATTTTAGAACTCTCGAACTTTTTGAACTTTTATGTTGGCCGCCCTGGTTACCGTGAATATTGTTTTGTTTAGTGCTTTGGTGGCTCAGTCAGTCGGTCGCCTGCCATGTGTTGTGATACTGTGGATGTTTATTATGTAAAGTGTTGTCAAAATCAAGTCTGTTTGTGCCTACATTTTTGTATGTTAAAGCCTTGAATAAAAGGTTATTATTTTCACAACAGGCTGCAGCAGCACGAAAAAATCGCAATGGAGCACACCACAATAGACGACTACACAAACGACGCGAGAACACTCGCTACACACTTTTCTCGCGACAATTGGAGCACTACTGTTAAATTGGGTTCTTGGTTGGACCGTGTGTAGCAAAGCGTACAATCTGGTCGGCCCGACAAATTGGTACGTGTGTAGGGGCCTTTAAAATCACGAACTTGTCAGACATACAAAAATTAAGTATTCTGTTTTGATATTTCCTCAGATGTTTAGTTCTGTTTATTTTGGGAGAATGGAAGAAAAAATTATTTCTTGTAGAAAACTTAATAAACGGAGGGATTATGGAATGTTTACTACAAGCAATTGAAAATTAGTTTTCTATTTCCTTGGGTCTGGGCTAGCTATTCGGAAATGCCACATACTTGTGCCAGATGCCATCTATTACCGTCCAAAGTATATTTTTTTGACATTTTCTTGACTTTTCAGTTTCCTAATGGTAAAACGGAAATATTAATTTTTAGAATATTAAAGAACACTAAACTTCTTCCTAAATGGCAATTTTCTTGGAAAAACTTTTAGCCGTTTTTAAGAAAATGGCGTTTAAGCGCTACTAAAAATGCGAAACTTGAAGCTCTTATTCACAGAACATGTTTGAGTTTTCGGAACACTTCCTTTGAAGTCATTTGAAGAACATTTAATTTACAAATACAATAGTGTTTACAATTTCCTGGAAATGTGCATATTAACAATGTGAGAGATCTATCAAAAAAGTACTTTTATGTAATTTTTGCAAGAACAAAATAATACCCCAAATTTAACTTTACGTCAAATCAAAGAGTGCAACGAGCACTATCCGTACGAAAAGTTTGAAGAAAAAGTTTGGAGCGATTTTTTAGAACATTGTGTTTGAGTGTTTCTGAAAATGCGAAATTTTGAGCTAGTTATTACAGAAAACGGTTGAGTTCTCGAGAAAATTTACTAGACATTATTTCAAGCAAATGTACTCATTCAATACAATAATGTGAACAAATCGCCACTAATGTAAATATTGCCACAAATGAATATTACTTCAAATACTTTGAAGCAGGAAAAAAACAAACGATTAAAAAATTATAAATGCAAATTATAGTTTTATCATTCATTGTCAAATTTTACGTAAAATTGCCAAATACTTACGAATTTTTTAGTGATTTCACTTTCGGCACAAACAGCAAGTGAAGGATTTCAGTAATAAAATTATTCGAAAAATACACCTGAAATAAACTCACAACATAAGTAATACACTACGATGACCCTAAATCCACAACATTAATATGTATTTTGACTGATACACACACACATACTTAATATTCATTCTAAATTTCAGTGATAAATCGTGTTCATTTTCTGAATCGAGAAATAAACACACATTGTTTAATAACAACTTTCTTGTCATGGTAACGAAATCAATTTCAAAATCACTGACCCTCTTTGATCGAATACAAATGCTGGAAAAAGCACATTTGATGGAATCTTTACAATAATTCGAGAAAATGTTAAAAAACAAAATATTTAGAAAACTTTTCAATTTACGCGATTTTTCGTTTCAGTGCAATGCATACTTTTCATTTTGTGTGTGGTTAAACAACACCTACATTTTTCAGCATAATTTTGATTTTTGGGCCCCAAATGTCGTAACCGAAATCAAGCTTCTGGAATATGGGTGAGAATGGAACTCTTTGCCATTGTTGAGAATTTCGGCGAAAAATTTTCAGTAGTGTCACAGAAACATTTGTTCGAACATTTCAGAAAATTTGCCAATTTGTTTCCTTTATTATGGACTACTTATGGATATTCAAAAACCATCATTGGAGATACTTTCAAGATTCTGTTTTAATTCGCTCCCTGTTCATGTAAAATCAAATGGGATTTTGATTTAATTTTATTCCAGCAGTTTCCTTTCTATTTTCTACTTTGAAACATAATTAAGAAGCGAAAGGGAATATCCTGGATAAGTAGGTTCAGTTAAAACAAATAAAAGCAATTTCATTGTAACAATTTTATTCGTTGTTTTTTTGTTTACAATTCGTTCGCTGTGAGTCACAAAATTCCTTGTCGCCATCAAACGCAAGGAATTGCGAAGTCTCTCGTCGCTCAAACATCCTCGAAACTTCGATTTTGTTAACTGCTTATAAAAAGAAGCTCTCATATACATAGGTGGACCCAAACATAGAAATTAGTTCGCCGTTCGAAATCTTTCTGTCTTTTAGATGGATGGTCAAAATATAAGTCCTGTTGAACTACTATGAAACAAAATGCCTACTCTCTTCGCTGTCGCCATTGAGATAAAGTGCAGCAGCTAGCCAGCAGCAAGTTGTCCGTTCTCCTATCGCACGGACTGAAGGAATGCCCCCCTCCCTCGGTGACTAACTTGCGCTGGCGCGCTGCGTGGAGCACGGGCGGAGCAAAATTGTACCGGAGCATGGTTTTGGATAGGCCTGTCTTATGGGAACGCACAAAATTCTCTGAGCACATGAAAGAATCAGTCATTTCAACAGCGAAGCTACTACCTTATAATAGTAACAACATTCACAATTTCTTTAATTTATTGTTTTTTAGATGCAGCCCGTGTCTCAGAAAAGCAAATATTGATACTGTTATTTAAACTAATGATATCCATATTTAGGATGAATAAGTTTCTTTTTAAATTTGTTTTGCGTTCGTAACACGTCTACAAGCCCTTCTGGGGCATTGAGCGCTTGGTATGATCCTCCTTAAAATCCTGTTTTTAATGTAGTCATTCATCGTCAGTTATTTTCATGTATCCCTTCGGCCACGCCATTTTCACATCTATTTTTAATCGTTTGTAGAGAATCATGTGAAGTTGGTATTATTATATTATTGAATTGAGTTTTATTGAATTTTAAATGACTGCTTGGATATTTTGGGGCTTAATGAACGAAATATAGCGACCTGAATTTATCGCTATGAAAAGTAAAAGAAAAAGGAGACAAATATCGGTATATCATCAACATTTGTGCAACATTTTACGAATATCGAAATTAAATGAAGGTCTACACATGCATTGAAAATAATTCACATATAAAATGTATACTGACGACTTCTCCCTCCATTCCACTTTTTTTCTTCAAAAATATCTTTTTCAATACATAATTGCATTTGTGAGTGAAAGTGCTTCAAATGACGTCAATGCAGTTTCTCTAAAATCGAAAACTCTTTCTATTGAAAATGAACTAAAAATATTATAACAAATAGAATCGCTGCAAAGTCATAAAATTATACTATGGAACGCGAATGGATTAATACACCATAGAGAATAATAACTACTCGTATATTGAATATTTTTCGTAGATTCAAAACTAAAACACACCACGTCTTGCGACAACCCATAGTTCGTGACAAACAAGACTATACAGAGACGTCGGCATAATTCCACTGGATGATCTTATCTCCACAAGTAGCCAAATATATTAGAAAATATTGTGCCAGCACACGAATCACCTTCCAATTAATCTACTAGTAAGTCAACACGTATGCAGGCTCACACGGAAAAAAAATTACTTATGAAACCTATAAAAATGTAATAGTAGTGATTTATTTCTGATTTTTGTTGTACTGTATCCATTTGATTAATGTTCAAAAATGAACTGATTGTAAATTTGCAGACGATAAATAATTTTAAAATATGAAAATGAATTTGAGATTTCCTCTATGAGACGTCTTTCATCGTTCCTATTCATTCGCTCAGAATATTACAATCAATTTCCAGATTTCAATGGAAGTACACGTTTTGGGGTAATCTGATACGAAAACAGTGTTTTTTCTCGAAACGTTCGTCCATCGGTCCGCTTGTCGTTCTATGAACACACTAGTACCTAAACTATTCGTAGAATTTTTACTAAAAACATTGCATTATTGATCTGGCCCGACTCGAGATCCTGCAATTTGAAAATAATTCTTTAAATATTGTGGTGATTTAGTTGAAGCGATTTTTTCTTCAAGTGAAATTAGCTCTTGACAATTAGTTCTTTATAAAATATCATGTAAACTTTTCTGAATATATTACTTGTTTTTGCACAACCTTGATTGAAATATGAGCAACATTAAACAATAATAAAAATAAGATTTTTTCAAAACTGCATCAATATTGTGTTCTTTAATCGTTTTGCATGGATAGTGCGATATTCACTGAGTAAAATGAAGTGAACTTCATTTTAATTTAATATTTTGTTTTTTTTTTCAGGAAATTATTTTCAATAAATATAATTTTTGATACATCTCTCACGTCGTTAATACTTACATTACGGGCGTTTTTAATACATAATTGCATTTGTGAGTGAAAGTGCTTCAAATGACATCAAAAGCAGTTTCTCTAAAATCCAAAACTCTTTCTTTTGAAAATGAACTAAAAATCGCGCATTTTCGTAAAACGCTTAAACAACTTTTTTTTAAAAAATATCTCCAAATTCTTCAATGAAACTTGCTTATAAGAAGTGGGTTCTTCCTCCTAAGATATTCTTAACCTGTTAAGCGCTAATGCCAGATATATCCGGCGCGGGTTGGCCGTGCCATGAGCGCTGAAGCCGGATATTTCCGTCGCGACGTATCATTTGCTTTCTGAATTTATTCCTACGAAGCACTAGTAGATATAGACATGGCACGACATCTACGGCTGTGTGAAGGTACTACCTAGCTGTGTTTTTTTTCTGGCTCTTGGAGGCCACTATTGGAGTGTTCTGGCAGATTTCGTCAGCGAGTCCCTGTATCGTGCGCGGCGGCGGCGGCGGTGGTTGGCCGCCAGCCTGAATAATATAAAACCACAACGTGTTTTATGTTATAATCGTAGGATAGAATAAGTAGATGGAGGAGAAAACCATCACGTGGGATACATTTTACCCAGAATTTACATTATTGCCCAGAATGATTCTGTTCGCATAGCGCTCGCCCATTGTTGTCCGCACAGGAGCCGTTGCAGACCTCTAGTAGCATGTTTTTGCCACTTTTAATGCTATTCAATTGTTATGTTGCAAAATTATACTACTAGAGCGCTCCTACAGCGCCAAACGGTGGTTATTGAGTATCCTGGCCATTTTCTATTGAAAATGAACTAAAAATCGCGCATTTTTGTAAAACGCTTAAACGACTTTTTTTTCAAAAATATCTCCAAATGCTTCAATGAAACTTGCTTGTAAGTTTGTTCTCCCTCCTAATATATTCTTAAAGTCGTATTTCAGTTCAACGATAAGGGAGTGAATAATAGAGAATATATTAAAAACGAGTGGTAGCAGCACATACTTTCTCGCATTATTTCTAAATG
The DNA here is from genome assembly GCA_031308135.1 of Acheta domesticus. Lineage (NCBI taxonomy): Eukaryota > Metazoa > Arthropoda > Insecta > Orthoptera > Gryllidae > Acheta > Acheta domesticus. Next base: position 141,948,210 of record JAHLJT010002406.1, on the reverse strand, counting down.
TACAATTTTCGAAAATTCTGAGACATCAACGAAAATGGGATCTGCACCATTGTTTTAAGCTCTTTTTGTTGTAGTTTTGGAATAAAGTTAAGGAAAAAATTTGGGGCGGTTATTGAGAAAATATTTTCTTGAGAAGTGTGTAAATTTTAAGCACAAATTACGTAAAAACTAATCGTTTTATCAAACAATTTTAAATGAATGATTTTAAAGAGCTGACTTTTAGAACTGATTCTATTTAAGGCAAGAATCTCTACGTTCAATTATGCAGTTTTGAAAAGTCAAGATTGAACAATTTTCGAAAATACAGATTTCATCAACAAGGAGACTAACACTACTTTTTTACGTCCTTTGATACATACGAGGAGAAAATTTAAAGAAAAAATTGTAACCGTTTTCTGAGGGAAAATTTGTTTAAAATGTAAAAACTATCTACATTTCACACAAAATTACGCGAAAAACACAGAAAGTTTTGATAAATTGTAGTACATGATCTTATTTTAAACTTTGTCTTTAAAGAACACTTTTCATTAAGAAAAAATCTCTAACTTCAATATTATAGTTGTAGGAAGACACCGAAAACTTGTTTGAGCGTTATAATTTTCGAAAAATGAGATATTTTTACGAAAATGTTACCTGTACCCTTTACACAGACGTTCTTTAAGCAATTCGAGGCCAAAGTTTAATCAACATTTTTGGAGTTCTTTGGAGAAAATTTTAAAATATTTACCAAGAACTTCCAAAATCAAAATGTTCGTGGCAAACTCAGAGGGCCTCGAAATCATTTAAATCGATCGAGGAATATCAATTTTGAAGAAAATCGGCAGTACAGTTCAGGCGCTGGCATTGACCAAGATGAACGAACGGACAGACAGACAGACGTTTTGCCGTCGATCGATTTTTCTGTTTCAAGGACCCAAAAAAGCATGGATTCTGATTAGGGACCGTCCATAAATTACGTAACACAAATGTGGAGTATTTTCAATACCCCCTCTTCCCCTTGTAACGCACCCGTAACGCGCACTTGAACCCGCCCTAAATAATTACGTAACACTTGCGACAACACCCCCCTTGTAAATGCAAGAAGTGAAAATAAATTAAAGCACAGTAAAACAATTTGTATTCATTTTACTTGTGTTACATATTAACATTAATGATAATTAAAGTAGAAATTAGTTGGAGTTGTGAGTGAAGGAAGAATACTTGGGCGAGAAATGGTTGATCACAAGCTATGCACACGCCTCGTGGATGATGCAAGAACGAGAGTCTGGAGTGCCAATTTAAATGGATTCTAGAATATACTTCATGAAGTAAGTCATGAAAGGTCTGAATTGTAATTGTCGCAAATCCACGATTTGTAGTGCTGTGTAGCGCTTAAAATTTCAAATTTATGGATTCTGAAAGGTGCTGAACGAGTTGTCAATCCGAGTATCCAGTACGGCGAGTGTTACGTGTAAGTGAAGAAGTGGCAACGCTGTTCTCCATAATCGCCATATTGCAGTTAAATGCTTGGAGTCATTTGGCATAGAATCGATTGAAATTGGTGTTTAAAAATCTAGCTCTAGCATCATCCACGACGGCGTGTGCTTAGCTTGTGATCATCCATTTCTCGCCCAAGTATTCTTCCTGCACTAACAACTCCAACTAATTTCTACTTTGTCATTAATTTTAATATTCAACACGAGTAAAATAAATACAAGATTTTTACCGTGTTATAATTTATTTTCACTATTTGCATTTACAAGGGAGGCGTTGTCGCAAGCGTTACGTAATTGGAGTTCAAGTGCGCGTTACGGGTGCGTTACAAGGGAGAGATGGGGTATTGAAAATACTCCAAATTTGCGACACGTAATTTATGGACGACCCCTGTCTGAGATGTGTTAATTCAGAGAGAAATTGTGGTATAAATAATATTACATAACTAATACTAAAGGCGAGAAAGCATGTGTTTTAGCAATACTAGTTTCTAAATTTAGGAACTGGATATATCCACTTTTTCACCACACTGATCTACAAAAAAATATTTTTTTTTATTTCTGGAGAACAAAGTTGAGATTCTTATAGTAATTTCAAAGGTGAATCCAAATCTTTCAGTTTTTCACTGTCAGGGATAGTTTAACCAGAATTCTAATTTTTATCTTACGGTACTCTATAAATGTAAACTTATTTTTCGGAATTCAAGAAATAGCAATAAAATAATTTACAGTGATCTTGATGATTGATTTCAGTTTCATAATCTAACTCTGTCGAATTAGGAAAGCCGTGGAAGGAGCTGTCAGAGGCAATATTCACAAAAGGATTCACTTTGTAGCATGAGTTTTAAAGGTAGGTATACAGAAAAAGAAAAAATGATACAAATGTGGCAACAAAAATATAAGATATGTAAATTATTTACATATCTTTTTTTCTTTCTTTTGTAACGAGTATAACGAGTATCTTCTTTGTCTAGAATGATACTCCAGCAATAGTCAGGCAACATTGTAAGCATCCACTTCCCTTCGTACCTTTTTTCCATGGTAGATATATCTTTTTAAAGGAATCTCTCTACGTGTTGGTCCGATTCATCGCTGCAACTCTCTGGGAAGAACTCAATATGAGAGCTCATGAAATATACTTTTAAAGACATTTTGCAGCCAAGTTCTTGATAAGCTTTAATAATCTGATTCACTATTTCCTTGTCATTTCAGCTCTTTTTCTTCCAAGGAGTTTTCTGACACCTTGATACATTGCCATGTTCGCGCTTCTGCGTCAGTGAGGCATGTTTCAAAATTTCTATCTATCTTAAGTTCTCTGATCTGAGGGCCTACAAATACACCTTTTATCTTTGCTGCTGCAAGGCGAGAAAATTTGTCAGCAAGGTATGTAAACCCTTCGCCAGTTGGATCCATCGCCTTTACAAATTATTTAAACCTAGTTTGATATGACGAGGTGGTAGAAGGATATCTTCACAATCTACCAGCCTTTGACGTTGGACATTTTTTCACCTACTTTCCAATTTCTTTCTTATGTAGTGGGAATTTCCATCGCTACTATCCCACTCGCAAAGCAAGCAAGCACATTTTGTGTAGCCTTGTTGCATGTCTAATAACAATGCAATTACTTTGAAATCGCTGCGTACCTTCGAACTGTATATAATTAATTTGAAAATATTTTCTAAAATGGAACTGGAAGACTTTCAGAGTGTAGCACTGGCCTTTGCGCAGAAGGTAGGTCCGAGTAAGCAATGTGTTTCTTTCACTTCTCGTTTTTAAAACCTCGAAATTTCTTGACACAGAAATAACAGTCTGATATATGGTGTTTTGGTTCTCGTCATACCATAGGTACAGCAAATAACATGGTATTTTTTTCCTTTCCACCAATTAATTAATTTACAAGAAAAATACTACTCCTGTTTCTTACACACGTGAATTCTCCGCAGACATAGCAAAAGTTGTCGTATCTCGACAGGAGTGCTGACGAGACATTTTCGAGAAAAATCAAAATTATATCATTACAAAATTTAATTGATGCTGTACAAAGACATTCTTATTTACTCCTTTCCTTCTTAGCGACTTACTTGTCACTTTCTGTGTACCATGAAAGACAAAAAATCACTTTAAACGTCACACTTGAGGCTTTCTGACAGTGACTGTGACGCTAGGTTTGAGGTAACCAGTGTTTGTGAAAGTATACAATCGAGAGAGGCGTACCAACCTTTGAATACTAAGACATTTGTCATAAATACAGGAGTCCATGTTGCCAAGTGTTATTTGCAAACTTTCCCTCAATGTACGGGAAATAATGCCTTTTTCGTGATATAAAAGTTAAAATTGCTGAAAAACTATCCCTGAACGCGACATTTTGATTTCAGATATGAACTTCCCATTGCAAATTCTTGATGAATCACATACTTTTACCTCAGAAATAGAACCCTTATAGAACAGTGTTATCAGGGCCTGGCAGTAAGGGGTTTTTCTGCCGAAAATTCGCAGTTTTTTCGCGCATTACATAATTTTCTGTCTAGTGCGTAAGCGGTATCGAGAAAGTAAAAGAAGAATTGTGCGTTAGGCAAGGTCACCTCGAAATCGTCTCCTGTATTATTTCAGTAGTATATAGCTTTGGGTTCCGGCTCTCACACGAAACCAATCTTTATAAATGAGGGTTCTAAAGAAAGAGAATTTCACGGAGACTTGACGAATTCCACTTTGACTTTAAAAATATGGATGATTTCTTTAAAAACACGCATCGAAATATTCACGTAAAATGCAACCCGCGTTACATGTCAACATATATCGGCTAATAACTTATAAACAAAGCGTTGTAGAGCCTTAAAAAGTAAAATGTTGAGGCCAAAGGCCTCAAAGAAACGTTTTTCACATCATAATCTATAAAATGAGACATTCTCCGATCCATTCAATTAACTTTTCGGTTCCACGCTTCACTTCTCCCCATAGCTCGTCATACGCAGTTTTTAACTGTTTCTGACGTAAATAAATAAAATAAATAAATACTATCAAGGCCACCTCAATATTTCAGCCCTTCCTGCTGGTAGCAATTTTTGAGACGATACGCTTAGAAGGCCATCGACCATCTTTATTTACGCTTTCTGTTAACACCGTAGTTTGTGCAGTCTGGCGAGGTTTATTTGCATAATCATTAATTCAAGATTTGCTCTCCAGCAACAACTAGAAGTACTAATATAGTTGCTTGATACCTATACCTATGAAGATTGTTTCTTATGCATGTAGTGAAACTATTCAGTTAACGTTTTTTCATGGTCTATAAGTGCTGTGTACTTAATTGTGGAGAGATGCGGGTGTTCAGTGAAGAGTGAAGACTGTGTTTGTGTTTTACCTGTACTAATATTTTCGTTATCATTCGATGAAATTTTCAAGTCAACGGGTTCAGACACGTAGCTTTCTCAAAAGTAAAAAGCTAATATTTTTGTGACTATCACGAAAAACTAAAACCTAACTGACAAAGAATATTGAATAATTACTTCAAATGTCTTTAAGTAAGTGTTGGGAATTGTTCCAAGCAAATTCTCCATGATACTGAATAAATATTTATTGAAAATTTCTTTTACACATTAATTGCATTGTTTTTTATTTTTATTTGTAATTGTGTTAGCACATTGCAAGCTACCTTTATAGATTTTAAACAAATAAACACGTTTCGTTAACTACTTCCCCTCTTAGAATGAAAATAGAAGGATAGGGATGAATGTGGGGTCCAACATACGAGAGTTCTCGGACGGGTACGCAGAGTTAGTGGGGGAAAACTTGTGCTATGGCAGAACACAAAGAACAAACTTTTTAAAGTAGCTTAAGTAAAATAGCTTGAAATAAATGGAAAACAAAAATCAAAACGCGCTAGCCTACAATACTACGTGAATCAATTAAAAAACAACAAAATTTAAAATTATAGAAAGAATAGTGCAAGCCACTCGACAACTGCCAACAATCGCAGTCCAAACGCACGATTTAAATGTTGGCGGTATCTGAAAGCATGTACACCAATGCCCAGCTGCAAACTCATATTGTAAATAAAACACCGTTTGATATTAAACTCAAGTTGTCGGTTCGTTAAGATATTAAAAATGCAAACATCTTTTGAGCAACATTCCCATGTACCGATGTGGGCTTACTAATGCCTACTAAATTGTTTCTAATGGTAACAAATGGTATTTAGTACTCAAAGGTGAAAACATTAGTTTGATTATTTTTTGGCACCGAATTGTTTTTCTTGAGGTACGTAAGGACGCAGCAAATAATTCAATACTTTTTAGTATACAACTAATTTTTCAATTTTCTCAACCCAGCAAGCTGGCACCCTGACTCTGCAAAACCCACTCGGTTCTTCATAACAAATCAAGGAAAGTTAAATAATATTGCAATGAGTAGGTCTGTTCTTGCCCGATCCGGTATTTTTGCACTACTTTACTTGGCTTTCTCAAGAGTAAAAATCTTTTCTATTATTTCATTATCAAGAAAAGCGAAAAGCTAACTCTCAAGGATGATTGAAAATTTTCTTCAAATGTTGTTTTTAAAGAAGTATGAATTGTTCCAAGAACATCTCTCTATAATGTTGAATAAACTTTAATTGAAAATTTGTTTCAAACATCAATTGCATTGTTATTTTGTTTGATATTCTGTAAGTACCTTAGTAGTTCCTCTTCTTTATGGAAAGGATAGACAAATGGATAGGGAAAGGGTGGGATTTAACATGCGAGAGTTCTCGCACGGGTACGCTAGTTATAATAAAATAGTTTAATTATATAAGTAATGCAGCGGTACTTGTAACACAGGGGAAAATGATAACTCAGGGAAAGTACAGGGAAAATAAATTTGGGTTACCAGCGGTCACCCTGTTAGATATTTGAAAGAATTAGTCACTGACTTGCAAGCAAAGAATTTAGTTTTTCAGGAAACAGCAAGTCTCATCTCAAAGTTTTTCAGATGTTTCTGTGGAATTGTTTAGAAGAATGATGAATACTCTGACACTTTAAAATCTTTTGCATTAACTTTATATTTTTATTCTCCTTGTACATATGAGTATGTGCGTAATGCTTTAGATTTAGCATTGCCAAGACCTAATACTCTGAGGTCCTGGTACTCCGTGGTCAGTTGATGGAAAACCAGGTTTTACTGCTGAAGTATTCGCTACAATTCCATATGGAGAGAGACGTGTAAATGGTGATGTGTTTGTGTGTTTAACCTTTGATGAGATGTCAATTATGAAGAGATTGGACTGGGATTGGAATCAATTTGTAGGATGTTTCTACGGATTTTGGCATACAAAATGATGAAGTGGAAGAAGCCAAGGAGGCACTTGCTTTACTCGTTGTGGGAATAAATACAGACTGGAAGGTGCCGATTGCATATTTTCTGGTTAACGGGACGTCTGCAGACGAGAAGCTAAATGTTGTGAAGAGTCTCCTGGACGAAGTGAAAATGAAATGTATAGGCCTGACATTTGATGTTTTGCAGTGCAACTTTTCACTTGTTTCTAAATTAGGGGCTAGGTTAGATGTAAATAATATACAGACATAATTTTTACATCCTTCTACATCTGAAAAGGTGTTAATTATTCTTAATGCTGGTCATAGTATGATTAAGCTCGTTAGAAATATGTTTTCGGACCTCAAAGTTTTATGTGATGTGCAGGGAAGAATAGTGAAATGGGAACACATAGAGGAATTACAAAAACTTCAAAGTGAAGAAGGATTAACATGAGCAAATAAATTAAAGAAAACAGATGTAATGTTCCAAAAACAGAACATGAAAGTGAAGTTGGTTGTGCAAGTTTGAGTTCATCAGTCGGTACAAGTTTGATATTTTTGGCTGATGAGCTAAAACTTGATATATTTAAAGATGCTCCTGGTACAGCAGACTTCTGAGAATTGTTTGATCAACTGTTTGATAAAAACAATTGTGAAAGTCAATTTGCTCCATGCGCCATGCTCTTGCATGGCGAACAAATCTTCCTGGGAACCTTTTTTAACTAAGGCAAAAAATTATTTATTAGGTTTAAGAAACAATGCTGGCAAATTGCTGTACCAGACATCGCGCAGGAGTCCAATAATTGGGTTTCTATGTATAATTAAGAGCAGGGGAAATGAGGAAGAGTTGAGAAAGTGCATATTACCTTCCGATATACATAGGTATACGGAGTCATATACACAGTATAGGTAAAGCTATGTAATGTTGCGCAAAAAACGGCGAATTTTTGGCAGAAAAAATCATTACCGGGTCTTGAATACGAAAAAGTGGATAAAACCAGTTGCTAAATTAAGAAGAAAAAATTCCCTAACACGTGCTTTGCCCAGAATCTCTGTTTTGTAGGTCCTTGATAGCGAAAAAAACAATTCAAAGGAAAACGTCCGTCTGTCGTCCGTCCGTCTGTCCGTCCGTCTGTCTGAGAACACCACTAGCGCGTAAACCACTCGTACGATTTTTTCTAAATTGAAGATTTTTTCTAAATTAAATATTAACGACGAGAGAGACGTCAAAAACTACATTTTCGTAATTTTTGAAAAACAAAAGAATAGACCAACATTACGTTTATGGGCGTGCCCGGGGGACAGAACCCGGGAAACAGAGAGACAGACACAAAGGGATAGGGAGACAGAGGGTCAGAGACAGAAAGAGACAGGGACAGAGAGAGACAGATGGAAAGTGACACAGAAAGAGACGGCGAGAGGCATACAGAGAGAGAGAGACATGGAGACGTTTTCTTTTTCACAATGAATATGAAAAACCCGAGCAACTAATACGATGACAAGTCTTTTGCTAGTAATCAATAAATACATAAGAAATACTTTCTTATCGAAAATAATGGGCCAATACAAGCTAGAAAATTTACCTTGAACAACAAAATAGTGCTTGTTTGTAACTCAAAGGAAAACCATATAACATCCAATACAATTTTTCAATTGAAGCTCTTCAACGTACAGGAACATCTTGTTTATATGACCAACATAATAAAAAACTTGTATTGCTGCAGAATGGCACAGACTTTCCCGTATTAGTTTTCAATTTCCTTCGGCCTCAGCTAGCTATTCATACTTGCCACATACTCTCGTCAGCTACCATCTATCGTCGGCCAAAGTACTTTTTTTTATATTTTCTTAATTTTTCGGTTTCGTAGAGTTAGAAAGGAAATATTAATTTTAAAATATTAAAGGACACAAGAACCTCGTCCTAAATGGCAATTTTCTTTTAAAAATTTGGAGCCGTTTTTAAGAAAATGGCGTTTAAACGCTACAAAAAATGCGAAATTTTAAGCTCCTTTCCACAGACAATTTTTGAGTTTTCGAAAAACTTCATTTGAAGTAATTTGAAGCACGTTATCGCATAAGTACAGCAGTGTTTACCAATGGCTTGTAATGTGCATATTAAAGGAGTGAGAAATCTTTCAAAAAATTATATTTGTGTAATTTTTGAAAAAAACAAAAATTCCTGAATTTCAACTTTACGTCATATATTGCGTCATACGTGCAAATATTCGCACTATCTGTTCCAAAAGTTTGAACAAAAAACTTGTAGCCATTTATGAGAAAATGGCGTTTAAGCGTTTCTGAAAATGCAGAATTTTGAGCTAATTTTCGTAGAAAACGGTTGAGTTCTCGAGAAACTTTACTTGACATTATTTAAAGCACGTGTACTCATAAATATAATAATTTGAACAAATCGCCGCTAATGCAAATATTAACGACGTAAGATACAAGTAAAAAAATCATTTTTGTAATTTTTGAAAAAAAAAGAATAGAGCAACATAACATTTATGTCATCTCATTGAGTATATTAGGCAATATCCCTGTTAAGTATCCCCAAACTGTGAAGAATGTGTTTCAAAATCTCAAAGCTTTGACTAGGGCCATATGAACAATTCTTCAATTTAGAAAAAATCGTACGAGTGGTTTAGGCGCTAGCGGTGTTCACAGACGGACAGACGGACGTTTTCCTTTGAATTGGTTTTTCGGTATCAAGGACTTACAAAACAGGAATTCTGGCCAAACCACGTGTTAAGGGATTGTTTGTTCTTAATTTAGCAATCTGGTTTTATCCACTTTTTCGTAGTCAAGACCCGGTAATGATTTTTTTCTGCCAAAACTTCGCCGTTGTTGGCGCAGCATTACATAACTTTACCTATACTATGTATATTACTCCGTATATACGTATGTATACCGGAAGGTAATATGCACTTTCTCAACTCCTCCTCATTTCCCCTACTATTAATTATACATAGAAACCCAATTATTGGAGTCCTGCGCGATGTCTGGTACAGCAATTTACCAGCATTGTTTCTAAAATTTTATAAATAATTTTCTGCCTTAGTTAAAAAAGGTTCCCAGGAAGATTTGTTCGCAATGCTGTCTCCCTATCCCTGTGTGTCTGTCTCTCTGTTTCCCGGGGTCTGTCCCCCGGGCACGCCCATAAACGTAATGTTGGTCTATTCTTTTGTTTTTCAAAATTTTCGAAAATGTAGTTTTTTGACGTCTCCCTCGTCGTTAATATTTACATTGCCATTTATTTGTTCACATTATTATATTTACGAGTATATATGCTTTAAATAACGTCAAGTAAAGTTTCTAGGGAACTCAACCATTTTCTGTGAAAACTAGCTCAAAATTCCGCATTTTCAGAAACGCTCAAAGGCCATTTTTCTCAAAAATGGTTCCAAATTTTTTCTTCAAAATTTTCAAACGGATAGTGCTAATTGCACTCTTCAATAAGACGTGAAGCTGATTTTGGGGTATTTGTTTTTTTTTTCTTCAAAAATTACTCAATGTAATTTTTTTCAGAGATCTCTCACATCTTTAATATGCACATTACCAGCAATTTGTCAACACTATGTGTGACACTATATGTGAGTGTATGTGCTTCAAATCACCTCAAATACATTTTTTTCGAAAACTCAAAAAATTTCTGTAAAAAGTAGCTTAAAATGTCGCATTTTTAGCAGCGTTTAAACGCCATTTTTTATAAAAACGGCTCCAAATTTTTCAAAGAAAATTGCCATTTAGGACGAGGTTTTACTGTCCTTTAATATTCTAAAATTTCCGTTCTACCATTAGGAAACGGAAAAGTTAAGAAAATGCCAAAAATTGTACTTTGGGCGGCGATAGATGGCAGCGGGCAAGAGTATGTGGCAATTTCGAATAGCTTGCCCAGACCCAAGAAAAGAGTAAACTAATACGGGAATATCTGTGCCATTTTGTAGCACTTCTAGTTATATATTATTGACACCGCCGGAATCAGCAGGAAAATCAATTTGGCTCTCACCGCCTAACTTCTGAATAAAAAAGTTTAAATTATCTCTTTGAGATAATGCTCGTTCGCCAGGTCGCCGGCGCCGCTCCTGCGCCGTTATCAGTTGCAGTTCCGTTCTAGAATGAGAAAGTTCTAAAAGAATGCTGTATTTGTGTTTGGTTTATGAATGGTGCGTTCGCTCATTACTTTGATTTTTGTTTCCACATCGAACACAATAAGTGCAGCATTCCCGGGATAATACGGTTTGAAACATTCACAGGGAAAATCTCTCAGAAGTGGTGTGTTTGAATAATTAGCGGCTAAAAATTCGTCAATGACTCTGTGGCAAGTGGAAGAAATGACTGCTGAATTGCAAGTGTTTGTGTTAAAATTGTTTGAGAACTGTATAATGAATTAAGTCATTGGAATGGTAACTTCTCCACGTAAGAAGAGATGTAGAGCAAAATAGGTGGAGGGCGAGTGCGATGAATTTGTTAATCTGCCATTCGTATTCATGTGCACATTTTTTCGCGGAAACGAATTTCCAACATAAAATAAAATTCTTGATGTTGTTAATTGAAGATTCGGGACTGTCAAATTTTAAAAAGACGTCACTGCATGTTCTATTGAAATTCGTGCTTCGGTCAGGATTTCACTGCTATTTTGCAAGAACACATGTAAATGTAAGTTCTGTGATATTTAAGCATAATATCTGCATATTTTGGCTGATATTTTGGGCGTATTAAAGAAGTACTAGCGAAAAAATATGCTATGGCAGTTCTGGCTGTGACACGTGCCGGCATTTGAGTATGGTCGTGGCGCGAATGGTCTAGCCATTCACGAACTACAAAGCGGAGGGATACACTCAAGTTTGTTTACATGCGGGGTGAAGTTACAGCGAACGGACCTTAAATGGTATGTAACATAACTCACTGGTTATTCTGATTAGTAATTTACAAAAAACAACAACAAAAAACAAACAAACAAAAAACAAAAAAACTGCTGCGAAATCCATGGCAAAGGGTCAGGCGCAGGTCCAGGTCAGCACTGGCTCAGGTCTCTAATGGTGCAGGTCTCATGTTCGTTGAAATGATTTCGCAAAAATTTTAAACTAGTGGTGCTAGAGAATGGCACAGACTTTCCTGTATTACAGTAAAATCTGTCAAAACCGGAATCAGGACAAAAACAAACTCCGGGGTAGGGAGGTTTCCGTTTCATTCAGAGTTGTCTACTTTATGACACTTGTGATATTGATACTTCCATCCTGAAACTAATAAATTGACGTAAGTAAAGTAGAAATTAAAGTAAAGTAAAAATTACCAAACGTAATTTTATTATGATTAGAGACAGGATTTCCATGCAAATGCATGTTTTTTCTTACGCTTCATAGAGATTTAAAACTTTGTAAATATATGTTTCATGAAAAACTACTTTAAAAATGCATATTTTTTCGGTGCTTGTTTGCATTTTTTGATAGTTTTTTGGAGAAATTCATGCATAATGCATATTTGGACGTTTTTTAAATTAATACTGCATATTTAGATATGTATGTAGCATATTTAAATACTTCCTTAATATTTCTCTGCATAATTTGTGAATATTACAACTGACGAATATTTTGTATTGTATATTGATCTTAGATCCTGATAGTATGCAGTTCTGTTCGGTGCTTATTGTTATTCTTCACATTTTAACTTTCCTGCACATTACATGGATTTGCGACGCGAGTTCACGTATGGTGAGTAACGATTGCGAAACGAATTACACGCCATATGATCCATCGCAAATGATACGGAAGATACACGAAGCCAAAACTCAATGTCCTTTGATAACTGACAATGGGAGAGGAAAATAGTCAAGAGCAGGCTCTCAGTCTGCTAGCGTGAAACAAAGGATTAACACAAGTTTCTTAATTGAGAAGTTAAGATTAAAATAGCGTCTTCAAAGGCTTCGTATGCAACACTTGTCAAACAAAGAATTGGAAACAACTATTTTCTGGAGAACGGATGGAAATGTAATTTATTGCAATTGTTGTAATAAACAAGTAGACTGTACTGTGAAAATTGATGAATTTTAAAAAATATATCTTCTGGTGGTGTTTTCTTCGTCGAAATGTTTAGTGCTCAAGTCTAATGTTGCGGCATAAATTATATATTTTGAAATTCTGAAACTCAGCAAAGGATAAACCAATATCAATGAAAGAGGTACAGGTATGAAACAAAAAACAAAACTTTAATTTTTATTGAATTAATTCATTGAAATAATTATTTTCAAGACACTGTTAATAATTTTTTTTGCAGCTTTGAGAGTTTTATGAGGTTCCAGAAATTGTTTTGTAGAAACTGTTTAGCGCATTGTTCTTAATCATTGTATGTGGCAGTTCTTTTCAAACTTTTTTCACGAGTTTCAGAATTTTACCTTTATTATTTTTAATGTTATTGAAAAAAATCGTGGAATATTTCATATTTTCTCTTTTAATTTCATTTGAAGTACTAGCATCATCGCAGTCTCTGTAAAAGGGTTCATTTTATCAACAAGAGAAAGTAGTACGACAAAACAAATACGTACTAAACCTGATTTCTACGGCCAAAACTCAAATTCGAGCCTATGTATTTTCTTCCCAGATAGTTTGAACTTGAACGTTTAACATTTTTTACGTTAACATACATTTTAGTAAAGTACGCTTGTCTTAAATTAAATCTGACATTAATTTGCGTCAAAATTTATGTAGATTAAATGTTCTAAAAAGTTTCAAATGAGCCAGCACCTTGCACCTACATCTAGTAGTTTCAAAGGTAAAGAAAGGAAAGAAAATATGGCACACTTAGCGAAAACTTTTGTTACTGAAGCAACGTTGAAGCCTGTAACAAAATTAAATGGAAATTTGTGAAATGGAAATGTGGAAAAAGTGTGGTGGTGAAATGGAAATGTGGAAAAAAAATTTAATGGAAATGTGTGAAAAGTTTTCGCTAAGTGTGCCATATTTTCTTTCCTTTCTTTACCTTTGAAACTACTAGATGTAGGTGCAAGGTGCTGGCTCATTTAAAACTTTTTAGAACATTTAATCTGCATACATTTTGACGCAAATTAATGTCAGATTTAATTTAAGACAATTACACTTTTCGAAAAAGTAGCAAATTCAATGTTGAAAGGATTTCTAGAGAGATATACAAGACAGGGCATCCCGGATCCATACACATGAATAAACATTTATCTTCCGTATCTTCAGAAATTAGAATCAGTACATCTTCCTCTGGTGGCAGTCATTAAAAATTGTTGAAGACATTAAAGTGTCTGGAATTAATGCTTAGACATGTTACGAAGAAATTATATAAAGTGTTAAAATCAAATTGTGATTTGAAATTTCTCCAAAATGTAAATTGTGAAAAATCAGAAAACGTAGAATTTGAGCTTACATTGACTTACATTTCGCCTTTGAAGTATGCTCCAATTACGTCTTGTGACGTAAAACGGTAATTTTTTACATTCAAAAACATTTTTTTCGGACAAAAGAATGAATTTGACATGAACCAGTTTAGAAAAATGGTTAATTTTTCACTTTTACAAAAGACAATATAACCAACAATTTAAGTAAAACTAAATTTGATTGTGCATGTTTTGTCCTTTTTTATGCTGCATAGTGCATATTTGGCTATTTGATCGTGCATGTTTGCATGCATATTTTTGCATTTGATAGTGCATGGAAATCCTGTCTCTAATTATGATTCTTAAAATACATTTACATATGATGTATTTATGGAAGAAATCACAAATGAATTAATATTGAACATTCTTCATTGTCAGCTTCTGAGTTTCATTTGCTTCTGTAAGTTTGAACTTTTCATGAAGGTTAAAGTTTTATGGTTTTTTACAACCATCGTTAAATTAGATGTGAAACTCAAAAATATACACCACCTCATTGCCTAGAGGCTGCAGTCAGAGTGCTCGCAGACTCTTACAACGCACAACGCGTCACAGCCCAGAGTACCGACTTTGTGATACCCTCACATGGCCTTGCTCAATGCGTCTCTGGCCGAGGGGTTACAATTTTCAACGTGGGGCTCGGAGACATGCGAATATACTGCGATTTTTCTAACCGTGCCCCTGGCAGGTATCGGCTTTTGACGGTTTCATCCAGTCGAGAGCATAAACTTCATCGTAGTGACGTCACTGTTAGAAATGGTTAGAAAAATCGCACTGTAGAAGCCATTCCCCACACCTTCCCAAGGTCAGAGAGTCGGGAGAGATGCAATTCCCCTACGGCAGGGCCGTCAAACGGAGCACGTACGTGCTCGGAGCGCGCTTGCGCTCCGCTAGGGCACGCAGGGCCCGCGGCCGAAGGAAGCTCGCGCTCCGATTTCTCAGGGATGCACAGAAGGCAGTCGTGGCGGGGCGCAAGAAGACGTATAAAAGGTTTGTCCGAGTGGGCTCTTATATAGTGCATAATATACATCAACTTGTGCTCTCCAAATGATTTTTAAAACGTTTGTATTATTTTAAAATGTTTTTAGGAAAGTTTTTATAAATGCAATTTTGTGTTAGGTAAAAGTGTTTAAAACTTAGTGTATTTTAATATTACATAATGTATCCGATTTTACATACTTATTATATATTTTTACTGTTTTCATTACATATTTATGAACGGGTTTCATTCTACATATTTTTCCAGACTCTATTCATCATTATTCTTTAATTTTTAAGTGCTTTTATTGCGTTCATTTTCACACGAAAGATATTCACACCGTGTTTCTTTAAATGTTTATTTTCAATAATAGTGTCAGTGCTTTTCTGAAATTATGATATACAATATTTATCTTGATTTAATATACATTTTGGTTTATATTTATTTTCAAACAAATATTCATTAGAATTAATAATTCTCTTATATTGCATTCTCTAACACTAAGTAGAAACGTGCGTTAATACTTCCGTGGTGTAATGATCAATGCTTGTATAACTGCAGTTTTTGTTTACATGTCAATTTCCACTTAAAGTTCGTAAAAATTAATAAATGTCTCTTTATGATATCCCAACCGTGTGTTTCACCCAACTCCCCACATTCGCAGGATGTTTTCTCACCCCTGCTTCCCGCCTGTGTCTCGAGTGACTTCGCTAAGCTGATATCGCCGCGTGCCTCAAACCTTAGCGAAGGTCATTCGCGTGCTCGTTCGTCTGACGGCCCTGCCCTACGGCCTACGCCTTCAGAGACAAGGTCGAATCCTAATGCTGACAGCTGAAACTTCTCTCATTCCCATGCGGCTGCAACGGGTGGATCACATGTCAAAGGGATAGAGAACTAGCAAACTTTCAGATGCATTCATTTAAATGAGAATATCACACGTCTCTCTGCCAATTGCATAAATACACAGGAATTCCGTTTTATAAAGGGTCCCCCCCTGTAAGACATGAAACACCGTCCCATTTCTGCGTTGGACAGATTCCGTTTTACGCTGCCATATAACTTCACCGCACTGGGCCACTAAATTTTCCGGTTAAAGCAGGTTTCCGGTTTGGGGAGGTTCCGATTTAGACAGATTTTTCTGTATTTCTCTATATCGTTTGGTCTCGGCTAGCTATTCGGACTTGCCACATACTCTTGCCAACTGCCATCTGTCGCCGTCCACATTACATTTTTTGACATTTTCTAAATTTTTCGCTCTCCTAGTGGTAGAACGGAAGTATTAATTTAAGAATATGAAAGAACACCAAAACCTAGACTTAAATAGCAATTTTCTGTGAAAAATTGCAGACGTTTTTAAGAAATTGGCGTTTCAGCGGTACTAAACATGCAAAATTTGAAGCTTTCCACAGAAAATTTTTGAGTTTTCGAAAAACTGTATTTGAAGACATTTGAAGCACTTACACTCACAAATTTAAGTGTTTACAAATTGCTGGTAATGTGCATATTAAAGGTGTGAGAAATCTTACAAAAAAATTACATTTGTGTAATTTTTGAAAAAACAAAAATATGACTCAAAATAAAGTTTACGTCATATTAAAAAGTGCAATTGAAAACGAAACAATTCGAACAATCCGTTCGAAAAGTTTGGAGCAATTTATGAGAAAATGGCGTTTGAGCGTTTCTGAAAATGCGGAATTTTGAGCTACTTTTCTCAGAAAACAGTTGACTTCTCGAGAAACATTTTCTGACTTTATTTAAAGCACTCGTACTCGTAAATATAATAATGTGAACAAATCGCTGCTAATGTATATATTTACGACGAGAGATGTAAGTTAAAAAATTACATTTTGGTAATTTTTGAGAAGCAAAAGGATAGAGAAATATGGTGTTTATGTCATCTCCGAGAGTACGTTTGGCACTATCCTTACCAAAAGTCTAAAAAAAGTTGGAACCATTTTTGAGAAAATCTATTTTTGTAAATTTTCAAAAATTCATATATTCCATGCAAAACGAAGCCACTTCGCGCATTCGCGAAAACCACTTAAATTTTCAAAAAATTTACATGACCTTAATGAAAGAACTCACTTTGGAGAACAAAATTTATTTGCAGGAAAAGTCTTCATCTTCAATTTTGTAGTTGTAGGAAGATGCGGAGAAAAACGGGAAAGTAAAAAATTTTAAAAAATCGACCTGTATACATAGTAGTAATATAGTAATATAGTATATAGAGTAATATACATAGTATAGGGAAGGTTATGTAATTCTGCGCGAAAAAATGGCCAATTTTCGGTAGAAAACTAGTGGTGCTACAGAATGACACAGAGTTTTCTATTTCCTTGGGTCTTCGCTGGCTATTCGGAATTGACACATACTCTTTCTTGCCAGCTGCCCTCTATCACCGCCAAAAGTACATTTTTTTGTCATTTTCTTAATTTTTCGGTTTCCTGTTGGTAGAAAGGAAATATTAATTTTAGAATATTAAAGAACACAAAAACCTAGTCCTAAAAGTCAATTTAAAAAAAATAATTATGTGACGTTTTAAAGAATATTGCGTTTTAGCGCTACTAAAAATGCGAAATTTAAAGCTCATTTTCACAGAACATTTTTGAGTTTTCAGAATACTATACTTGAAGTTACTTGAAACACAAATATAATAATGTTTACAAATTGCTGGTAATGTGCATATTAAAGTTATGAGAGATTACATTTTTCCGATTTTAAAAAAGAAAAGAATAAAGCAATATGGCTTTTCATCATCTCATAAAATACATTAGGCACTATTCCTACCAAATGTTTAAAGAAAAAAATTGGACCCGTTTTTGAGAAAATCTTGTTTTTGTAATTTTTTAAAATTGCACATATTGCACGCAATATTGCGCGAAAACTAATAAAATGTTCAAAAAAATGCCCATGACCTTAATGAATGATTTTACTTTGGACAACAAATTTTATTTGAAAGAAAAATCTCTATCTTCTATTTTGTAGTTCCAGAATGACGCGAAAACATTTTAAACTTTTGCAATTTTCGAAAATTCAGAGTTATCCGCGAAAATCGGACCTATGCCACCTTAATAAGTGTATTTTACTCTATTCTTACAAGAAATTTAAAGAAAAAATTTGGAGCCGTTTTTGAGAAAATTTTGAATATGTCGGGGGGCTTTATGTAAAATACCCCCAAATTTTACAGAATCTTTTTCAAAATCACAAAGCTTTGACTACAACCAGATGGATCAGGGAATATCCATTTTGGAAGAAATCGTACGAATGGTTTAGGCCAGCGGTCCTCAAACTTTTTAAACGAGGGGCCAGTTCACTGTCCTTCAGGCCGCCGGAGGGCCGGAATCTATAGTGCGATTTTTCTAACTCTGCCTCTCAAGCCCCTTTTTCGCGTCTTTCTCGGTCCTGCCGCTAGATGTCGCATGGGCGCAAGCACTGCTTGATACAGTCGCGATCATGCGATATCTAGCGGCATGACTGAGAAAGACTCGAGGTACTGTGACATATTCCATCGTGAAGACAGGCCTTGAGAGGCAGAGTTCAGGCAATGACAGGCCCACCGATAACATACAGCCATAACGCGAGCAGATCCCAAACTTCCTCAGATTGCGCTGGCGAAATGTACAGCGTGGTAAAGAGAACGCAAATCATCGACATTGCTTCAATTTAAAAAAAAACACCGGTGTTTTGGCAACACAATATCGATGTGAAGAAAACATCGAAAGCAAAATATCAATGTTTCTGGTGGCAAACATCGTTGTTTTAAAACCATCGATTTTTTTGCCATCCCTAGACACCCTAACACATAATAAAAAAAATGTGCTGATTTTAAGAAAAAATTCTGTAAACCATAAAAACCCAGGCGGGCCATATAAATGTCCTCAGCGGGCCGCATGTGGCCCGCGGGCCGTAGTTTGAGGACCCCTGGTTTAGGCACTAGCAGTGTTCACAGGCGGACGAACAGACAGACGGACGTTTTCCTTTTAATTGGTTTTTCGGTATCAAGGACCCACAAAAGAGGGGTTCTGGCTACACCTCGTGTTAGGGAATTTTTTTCTTAATTTAGCAACTGGTTTTATCAACTTTTTCTTTATCAGCGCCCGGCAACGAATTTTTTTCTGGCGAAAATTTGCCATTTTTTCTCGCTGCATTACATAATTTTCCCTATACTATGTATATCACTCCGTGTATACTTACGTATACGGGAAAGTAAAAACAGATCCCGTAATGTACCAGCAAATATTAGGATGTGTAGGATACTTAGTATCGGCCACGAGACCTGTTATTGCATACAGCTACAGTATGCTGTCACAATTTTCCAAAGACTCCTGCTCAAACCATTTCCAAGCACTGAAGAAGATATTAAGATATCTTCAGAAAATGAAAAACATAAAATTGTGTCTATGTAAATCACAAGAAAGGAAAATTAGAAGTTTATTCAGATGCTAGCTGGAGCGTCACGAAAGACCGCAAATCTTTCGGTGGATTACGTGATCAAATACGGTAAAAATATTGTAAGCTGGAAGAGTAAAAAAGAAAAAATGGTGGCATTATCAACTATGGAAGCTGAATTAATTGCTTTATACAAGGCCATTTGTGAAGAAAAATGGTAAATTGCTGATTGAAGAAATAAGAATGGATGATTCCGTAAAGAAACCAATTAACGTGTACACAGATAGTCAATCCGTGATTGATTGGACTAAAAGTTTTTGCGTAAATGCTAGAAATAAACATATACTAAGAAAATTGAACTTTCTTAAGGGCGATATAGAAGAACAAAACATACAACTATTACATTGCGAGTCTTCACAAATGTTAGCAGATATATGCACGAAAGATGTACCAAAGCACGTACTGAACGGACATTTACGCTCGATGAATTTTAGAACCGAAGATGTTTAGTTCCTCTTGAAGAGAGAAGAAATTCGTCTCGCGTAAAAGGGGGGAATTGTTGGTGATACGCGAGACATAGGAAAAGAAGAGATGTAGGCGTTTCCATGTAACGGCGTAACTATGTATTAATTATGTTAGAACTAGTGGTGCTTCCAAAGCACATACTTTCTCGCTCTGCTTCTATACGACCCTTAATGCTATTCCACTACTTCATAAACCAGCAAAAGTGTTTTCTACCTGCAAACGTTTTCCGTACCGAGACCCGAAATCCGACACTCAAAGTTAACGAACCGGCACTTATACCACTACGCCACACTAGCACCGCATGGGTCGAACAGAGCAATGAAAGAATCGAACCGCCATATAAAATGGTAAATGCATGATAAAGGAACAATTGATACGATGGTACATACGCTTTACAAATCCAATAAGAGACGTAAAAAATTGTTAAAAGTTAAAAATTTGAACAAATATATACAGACACTTCCAGTATATTTATCGCAATTATCAATATTTGTTATTCAAATAGTTTCACATGGCTTTAAATAACGTTTATAGAATTCTCAATTATTTCCTGTGACAACAGAGAATTCTGACAAATAATATTCCGCGACCAGGCCACGGACCGCCGAACCTTCCCTCGGAAGACCTGTACCAATCCTCCCTGATTGACCTGCTGCGACCATAATGGATAGGCATGACATACACTTATAAACTAGTAATAGAGTATGGTGGTTTCATTTCTCGCATTAGAAAACGAAAATATCCAGAGTATGTAAAAAAATGTCCTTTAGGCGCACAGGGAAGGTATCTGGGAACATCATCGTTCATAACAGAAAAACAAGTCAATTTAGAGATTAGAAAACTAAAATCTCCGATAAAGTCTCTGACATTCTATAGCACCACTATTTTTTTTAAACTTTAGCAACGGGTTTTATCCACTTTTTCGTTACCAGACCCGTTCTATAAGAGTTTTTTCTGGCGAAAATTCCCCGTTTTTCGGCGCACGATTACATAACTTTCTCTTCTTACGAAGTATTCGTAAGGCGAGAAAGTAATAATAATTTCGGAACCGTTAGGGATATGTAAGTTCATCGCATGCGTTCTGGTTATATTGTATTACAGTTTAACGGTAAAATACTCATAATTTTACTTAAATTGGTTCATATAGATATATACAAGACAACAATTGATTTGATATGTCATACGCTTCAGAAATCGAATAACAGAGTTAAAAATAGTTTAAAAGATGCAGTGGCTACCCTTGACTGCGTACGCGCGATCATCAGCGTAAGTGAACTCACTCACTCGGGCAGTTTTGGGCGAATCATTAATGAAAAGTGAGAGGAAGAAGGGAGAGAGCATGGCTCCTTGTGGGACACCGGCGAGAATGGGGTGGCAAGAAGAAAATGTAGTTCTGATATTTGACAGAAAAGGTGCGAGATGATAGATTACTTGTAATGAAGTTCAGTAGAAAGGGGGGAATGCAGGGGTGAAGTTTGTTGAGAAGTGGGTGGTGGAGAGTGTCGAAGACGAAAGAGTAGTCAAAGAAAAGAGCAGGCATTGAGCATTTGTAGTTGAGAGTAGATGAAACAAAGAAAGTGAAGCGAAGTGCATGTAGCGCGGAGGAACGATTTTTCCTGAATTCGAATTGCGTCTCCCGAATGATTCCTCGTTCTTCGAATTGGGGCAAGATTCGTTTAAGGACGAGGTTTTCTAATATTTTGCCTAAAATCGGCAGGAGGGTGATTGGCCGGTAGTTTTCCTGGAAAAGCGGTTTTTTTTTTCGCTTGCGGGATAAGAGTCACAGTCGCGGATTTTCACATCGCGGGGAAATATTGTACAGAAATACAGCCTATGTAAATGGAAGCTATAAGTCGGGTGGCCTTAGGAGGAAGTTCCTTTAGCATTTCGCCAGTGAGTTTATCCGGCGCGCCCGCTTTTTAGTATTGATGTTTGTGAGTTGATCGCTCACTTCATCCGCAGTGTCGAGCCAGTCAGACGGGATTTCTTGTGGGGAACTTGCGTAAAAGAGACCCGCAGCGGTGTCTGGGAGGGAGAGAGCAATGATTGGTGGTGTAAAACGGGATTTGTAAGGTATCAGCAAATACTTCGTCTTTTATTGCGGGGTCATAAGTGGGTGGGAGGCCGTGGGGACGATTTAGTGCTGTGGTGGCCGGCTGTGGGCTTCGCAAGACCCTTGGCAATTTCCACAGATCTTGTGCGTTGTTGATTTCAGATTGTTTAATACATTTTTCCCACATCGCATTCCTGTGCTCCCACAGAAGCCTAGAGGTTTTCCGCCGAATAGATTGATAGGCTGCTTTCGCGTCAGGGTCGTGAGATTTTCTTTGTACCTTTCGGCGCCTGTATGCTGCGAATCAACTCGGTAGGTTTTTGGTTGATGGAAGAGGATGGTGTACAGGATTTTGAGTTTTCATGAAAGGAAGCTTTGATTTGATAAGATTTATAGCACGGTCTATGTTATGGGGGGAATCGAGAATAGGGTTTCCAATGAACTTGTTTGTAATTTTGGTTTTGTATGAAGCCCGATCGGTGGTTAATTTTGGTTTGGGGGTGGGGGAGGAAAAAGATCTCTTTGAAGAGAGAAGATAATTGGGAGGTGATCAGATGTGAGCTCATGGAGAGGTTTGGAGGTTGTTATTGTTAAAGTGGGGGAGTGAACAACGAAATCAAGAATGTCACTGTTTATTGTGTTAGCCCGACAGCCCCATTCGGTGTGCTTGCAGTTCAGATCGCCTACTAGAATGATTCACTGCCCGAGCGTCAGCAGCGTATCGAGGTCGCATTCCGCTAGTTGAAGTTAAGGCCGTTTGTAGACGGAAACGAGTGTAATCGTTCCGTGCGGCGTTCCTACTTCAACAGCCGTGGCTTCTATGGCGGCGAGAGGCGGTATGACCAGAGGCGTATGTGGGATGTTCCGTTTTATTGCAATTAGTGTGCCACCGCCGCGGTGCGCCCAGGACGATTTGTATTGTAGATAAAGTAATTTCGGATTGAGAAACTTTTAGCAGGAAGAATATGTTTCCTGGAAGAGAAGAACACGTGGGAAGTAATCGGTGGTAAATATTAAGATTTCATCTTTTTTATTATGTAGGCCACCATTTGCATTCCAGGAGGTAATTTTGAAGATATTTCCTAAAGAGTTACTTATGGAATGTGCGTTCAACGATTGGGAGAATAAGTGATAATTTGTCAAAGATTGTTCCTGGGCCGCGGAGAATGATCATTATATCTTTTAGTAGAGTGATTAAAGGGCCTAGGTTTATTCCACGAAGGAGTTGAAAGAGTATTTCAGAGAGGCCGCCGAGAGCTTGGATGGGTGAGTTCGAGTTTTCTATGGAAGTTACTGGTGGTGGGATTCGTTGGCCGGCCATGACGTCAGCGAATCCAGCTAATGGGGACCCAGTGGTGCTGGGGGTTGCTGTAGAGCAGAGCCCCGAGTAGTTCGGACGTTCAATCGATCTACGAGCGGCTGTTCTCTGCGCACATGCGATACAGTCTCCCTCCAACCCAAATCCAATACAGAATTCGTTCAGCCTACTTGCTCTCAATAACCCGTCGACCTCCAATGCCGCCACTTCCTCTCAACAAACTCAAATCCCTCCCATTCAAACCCCCACACTGCAACCAACCCTTACCACAAGACCACGCATTGGGCAATTTGAAATTGACTTGAACTCCATTTATAGCATAGAAGAATTGACTAAGGACTTCAGTGACTTATGCCACTGACGACCGCAAAATGTAATAGGACTGAACCGGTAATCTCACCGAAGACCTTAACCGCTCATGCGCAAATTACACAAAGACTTATGACAATCAAATCAGACCCCAACCTCCAATCCTTGTATTTCCGGACATGACTTTCTATTACTACAGAGGCGACCGAGGACATTAGAGACAAAATTGTACTGAGAGGACTACCCCTAATATTTCCAGTGGCGACAATTCGACAAACGATGACCGACTTGAAGCTCACTGTATATCATCACTGAAACGCAGCGACGCGAAAACGGACAACTGACGCCAATGGGACTGTTTACACTCGAAATATCGAAACGTAACATCACTGATACAGCATCAGAACTGAGGAATACAGAAAGGCGGACCATATACCTCAATGTAAAAACTGCCAAAAACTGTACCACACCAAGACCTACTGCCAAAGGAAAGCCGTTTGCGCCCTCTGCGCTGACTCCCACCCAACCGAACTCTGCCACTTAGTAATTGACACTTAACCCACTTATACCTGCACTAACTGCAATAGATCCCACCCTGCATACGACCCCAACTGCCCATACATCCAACAAGCCCGTCTCGCCCGATACAAGCAGCTTAACAACACGACTTCCCCCCTCCTCCTCAATTCAACTCCCGCACCTTCCCTCACTTGCGGAACCCCTACCAATCCTACGCCTCAGCCGCTAACCCAAACCCATCTGCCACACCCCAACAAAACTTTCCCTCCTCCTCCTTCAGTGATATCAAAGACCGTATCAACCTCATCAAATCCTCCAACAATCTGTTCAAAATTAGTTCAAATTTTCCAAGGCCCAGGGGACATCCTTTCAAAACTAATCCAAGCCGGAATGAAACTCATTGAAGTATTCGCTTAAATGGCTCCATCCTCAAGATTCCTTACCCTCTCCTCGTGGAATGCGCGCGGCGGCCTGAACCAAAAGAAAACCCTCCTCACCCAATTCCTTAAAGACCACTCCGTTGGGATTCTGTGCCTGCAGGAAACCTGGCTAAAACCCAATCTATCCTTCTCTATCCCTAACTACATCTCCTATAGAAATGACCGACTCACCGCCAACGGAGGCACGGCCATCCTCATCTGAAGGAACATCCCACACACCCAATTCCAACTTCCCAACATCACCTCCCTTGAGTGCTCTGCTGTCATGATAGGAACTTCCACCACCCCAATAATAGTAATCTCTGCCTACCTCAGACCCGACGTCCCCCACCCGATTACGATCTTTCCATTCTCCTTCACCTTCCACATCCCTTCATCCTTGCAGGTGATTTAAACTGCAAATCTCCCCCGTGGGGCTGCCGATTTTACAACACGCACGGACGAAGACTTGAAGACTACATTGACAACCACCCACCTATCCTAATTAAAAGCCCTCCTGAACCTACCCACTTTATCCATGACCGCCCTAATGACATCCTCGACATTGTCCTTCACTCTGTAGACCTAAACGTTTCCACATCTATCCCCAAATACGACTTGTATGACAACTCAGACCATCTCCCCATAATATTCGCCACAACCTCCTACACCCCCTTCCATAACACACAACCACCCTCCACACCAATAACCTACTGGAAATCCTTCAACCACATCTTCTCAAAAAAGATCCACTCCCCACCCACCATTTCTTCCATTCCCGAAATTGATAAATCCGTAACCCACCTCACCGAACAGATTAAAAATGTATACTATAAAACCACCACCTAATCCCATCACGAACACCCCACCCCCAACCGATATCCTAAGCATGATACGACTAAAACGACAGACGCAGAGACGCTATTACAGACACAGACGAGACGAAGACAAACGATACTAAAACATCTACAAAGACAAGTACACCTACAACTACTACGACATGATAGACATACCTTTGACAAACTGATTGACGACAACGGCAGCCCCAATCACCTACACAGAATAACCCGGAGTCAGAGCACTTCCCACAAAAATATCCCTCTTTACCCAACCCAACCTACTTACCTTTGACCCCCAAGAAATATCCAACACTTTGCCTAATCCCTGGCTGTGCACTTCACCCGCAAAAATCTCCCCATCCCTGATAACGTCCTTCTCAACTACCTCCGGACCCCGCACACACACCCAACATCCCCCCAACCACCACCGACGCTGATGTTACCCATGTCATCAAAACCATCAGTGATGACAAAGCGCCAGGTCCCGACGGAATCCTACATTGCCAACTTAAAAACCTTCCCAAAAACGCAATAGCTTTCCTCTCCAAGATTTATCAAGTCTGCTTCTCTCTTTCCTACTTCCCCACATCCTGGAAGACCGCCCGGGTAACCATGCTCCGGAAACCTGGTAAAGACCATCGGCATCCCTCCAACTACCGCCCCATCAGCCTCCTCCCCATCCCTGGCAAGATCCTAGGAAGAATTATCCTTCTCCGCCTCGCCCCCATCCTCAATCCTATCATCCGTCCTGCCCAATTTCGATTCCGGGAGGGACCGGTCTGCGGCCCTTCAAACCCTCAACCTTGCCATCTCCATCGCTATCCCCCTCCGTTACCGGAGGGAAATCCCAGCCATTTTCACTAACCTTTCCCATGCTTACGACACCGTGGCGCACAACATCCTTCTAATGAAACTCCAACCCCACATCCCAATGTACATTTACACCCTACTCCAAAGTTATCTTTCCGACAGATCCTTCTTTGTCAGATTCCTCTCCAAGTCCTTCCCCAACTACCCGATCGAAGCTGGCGTCCCTCAGGGCGCCATGCTTTCCCCCATCCTATTCTCACTGTATGTGAATGATATCCATCCCACGCACGGTGCCAAAGCGTTCCTGTACGCTGATGGCTTTGCCTTCCTTTTCGCTCCCTGTCCCGCTCCCTTAAGCAACTCCAAACCTCCCTCGACTCCCTCCGCCTCTGGGCCCAACAAAACGCCATAGAAATTAACCCATCCAAATGCCAAGCCATCCTGTTCTCCTTCCGGAAAACCATATCTTCACCCCCACCACTCCAAATTTCCCAGCTTCCCATCCCCTGGAAACCCAAAGTGAAATACCTAGGAACCCACTTCACCCAACGCCACTGAAACCCTAACCAAGTTCCACCGAACAACCAATATCCTTCTACCCATCCTCACCCATCAATCCCTGCCCATTAAAAAAAAGCTCACCTGTATTACACTTATATCCGTCCCATCCTAATCTATGCCCACCGAACATGGTTTCATACATCCACCATTAATCATCATAAAATCACACTTCTCGAAAATATAATCATTCGTCTCATCTTTCGCCCCCCCTCCTTACCCGACTCAATGACATCAGCACCCGCCACCAAATTCCCCAAATCCTCACCTATCTTGACAATTCCTCCCTGACCCAAGTTAGAAACTTCCTTTTTGATCTCACCTACAACCATCTCCTAGCACCCCACCGCCACATCCTCCAAGACCCACACCGCAATAGAGTGAAGAAACATCCCTTAGATATCCTACAACTCCCTCCACCAACCTAGCCGGAGGGCAATCGACTAGACACCAAGGAACGACCGGACGGACAAGACGACTAACGACACAAAACCCAACTAAACGTAACATAACCTAATTCATTCCACCTTTCCTATCCCAACCTAACCTAACCTATCCGAACCACACCCAACTTCACCACCCGTAGAAAGCAAGTCACCCCTCACAACAGAAGTTTTTTCTTTCAACAGATAAAGCCATCACCTTAACAAAATAACCCGTCACTCCCTAATAAAATAACCCGTCCACGTGGCTCCACTCAAACCCTAATAAAATAACCCATCACTCCTTAAAAAAATAACACATGCTCCCAAACTCACCTGCCTGCCAATCCCCGTCCACGTATGGGGGAAGGTTTGAGCGAATGAAGAACCTTGTTTTCTCTTTGCATGTATTCTCGAAGACGCCGCACCAGGACTAAGAAGCTGGAGAACATCCGATCAAATGCCCAATTACCGTCAAACTTAACACCAAACCGAAATGTGCCCACTGTGCTGGAGACCATCCAGCCAATTACTCAGAATCCTGCTTTCACATAGAGGCAAAAATTGCTAGGCAACAACAATCAGACAAACTTAAACAAAAAAGCAGAAAAGCAGAATACTCGAAACCAACATAATAAAGACATATCTTCAATCATTGAATTTCCTCATCTACCAATGGAGCAAAGTAAAGGCAACCCAACCTGGACAAATAAAGAAAATAACCAAAACAAAGAAACATCTCAAAACCCAGATAATTCTCAAACTTCAAGTAAACAAAGTACAATTGGGGAATTTAAGGAGCTCCTTGACACCTTAAAAGGGCTCAACTTAAGAAAAATCATTACAGGCATTAAAAACATAATATATTCAAACAACCAGGAGATATCACTACAAAAGCTTTTGCGGCACTCGAAGCCATCGCAGATCTCTTCTAGATGGCTCCTATTTCCAACAGACTATACCACATGGTATCGTGGAATGCAAATGGCACCCTTACGAAAGATAAAACTCATCTTGAACAATTCTGCGCTGACTAATGTTGCAATCTTGCTGCTGCAAGAAACTCACCTTTCAACAAGCAGAAATCACCTTTCAACCTCAAAGGATACTATATTTACCGCAATGACAGGCAGACAGGTCCAGGAGGAGGCACGGCCATAAGGAATTCTTTCCTTACACAAGAATTTCAACACTACAATTAGACCAAGTAGAAGCAACCATAGTAGAACTTTGCACTGTTACGGGTCCGGTTTCCCTCATTTCTGCCGACAAAAGCTCCCAAAAACCACTAACCACAGAAGATTTAAATGCTTTATTATCAAACGATTCTACAATCATTATGGGAGGAGACTTAAACGTCAAACGCCTTGAATGGGGATGTTACAATTCAACAGCAGGTGGGACACTTTAGAAATACCTTGAATCACATCATTCATTTTCTCTTCTTCCTCCATCAGGCCCAACCTATATTTTCAGAAGCACTCCTTATGAAATATTAGACTTCATTATCCACTCAAATTCAATCCTACTCACCACTCCTCGGCCGCTCTTCGAACTGTGTTCTGATTATCTACCTACATTAGTAGCTATTTGATTAGGAGCTTTCCCCTATTCCATCCAAACTCCAAACAAAAAGTCTACAGATTGGAAAAAATTTAGAGACAAGATTGCCCACAAAATGAAAGTTCTAGACTCTCCCCAAGGCCCTAGCAGACCTTCGGAAATAGAAACCAAATTTAAAACTCTAAACTTTCATATAAACAACGCTTTAAACTCCCTTCAAGATCACCAACAACTCAAGAAAAAGGAAACAAATTGCCATCGTATATTCTACAGCTAATACAACAAAGAAGAAACGCACAGCGAAAATTCTATCAATCGCGAGACTAAGCAGACAAATCTATTTTTCAAAGAACCCGAAGAGAAGTCTCTAGAATCCTTGCTGAATACAGATCAAAAGAATGGGAAAAATTTCTCATCAAGGCAGATGTTAAAGATAGAAAAGATATATGGAAACTGCAAAAAGTTTTTGAAAAACCCAGCTCCACCAATTACCGCTCTTATTGATCAACAAAATAATCTAATAACATACGACCCAGAACGAAAGGCCGAAATATTTGCTACATTACTTCAAGATAGATTTACTCCAAAGCCAACCAAAACTTTCGTAAGAACCAACACTAATTTTGTTGAACTCCCGGATACACTACCCCTATTTGACGAAATCATAAAAACTCTTCCATTTCAACCAACAACTTTTATCAATGAGGAAGATACTAAACAATGATCCAACACCTACC
This sequence comes from Acheta domesticus, assembly GCA_031308135.1. Classification (NCBI taxonomy): domain Eukaryota; kingdom Metazoa; phylum Arthropoda; class Insecta; order Orthoptera; family Gryllidae; genus Acheta; species Acheta domesticus. The sequence goes on along the minus strand of JAHLJT010002406.1, from coordinate 141,918,617 downwards.
AAAATAGCAATTAAATTAGTCTTCAAATAACGAACGCATGCCTAATCATTGGGTACTACCCAATAATTTGGAAATCAGCATCAATTATAATGATTAACAAACCTAACAAAAATGCAAGAGAACCAACAAATTACAGATTTATCAATCTCCTCCCACATCTATAAAAAATGTTCGAAAGAATCCTACTTCCCAAAATTTCAAAATATCTGGAAGCCAATAACGTCATCCCAATCTCACAATTTGGTTTTGGAAAGGGCCACTCGTCAGCAACTCAAACACTTAGACTGGCTCTGGAAATTTCATCTACACTTCCTCTTCACTGCTGTCTCCCAGCCATATTCTTTGACTTTTCACAAGTTTTCGACAAGGTAAACCATAGTATTCTTCTTGAAAAATGTAATAAATTTCTTCCTAAGCAAATATATCTCCTTATTCATAGTTACCTCACCAATAGAACATTAAAATTCAACTATCAATCACATCGATCCACTACTAGACCCATCCTTGCCGGTGTTCCACAAGGAGCGGTTCTATCCCCGATTCTTTTCTCACTCTATCTCCATGATCTCCCACAATCCCCTCATGTCACTATCAGTTTGCTGACGATGTGGCCTTCACCACCAAGTTCGCGAGAACAAAAGCCGCATTCAAAAGATTACAAAATGCCTCCGAATATCTCAATTGGAGCAAATTAAATTGTCTTACATTAAACACATTAAAATGTCAGGCCATAATATTCAGCTGGAGACATGAAATAACACCGGATCCAATTTAACTTCAAGGCAACACCATACCGTGGAGCGACTGCATTACCTATCTTTACCTCAAATTTGATAACAAGCTCACCTGGACAAACCATTATAAATTTGCTGCAAAAATATGGGCAAAAACATCGCTAGACCATACCCTATAATCAAAGCTTCCTCCATGAAGGAGAAAACCAAAATCTTACTATATACCATGTGCTGTCGCAGCGCTGGCACATACGCCTGCACCTCCTGGGCCACGGCTGCCAAATCCAACACCAATTACCTAGTCAATGCTGAAAATAGATTTATTATTTAGTATTGCATTTAAACCTAATCTCGGCATACCTTTCGAAAATTACTTAAAGAAGCACAATACCCCCACCATCGCAACCTATTTAATTCAAAATTCATCAAAAAAGATTGAAGAAATTTTCAAAAACCCCCTCCAACAAAATTCTTTCGAAAACTATATAGAATATTTCAATAAAAAACCTTCCCCTGGCCGAATCCACCTTCCCACAGATGCTCCTTTTCTCAATCCACCCTAACCTATCCACGAACTCAAAAATCTTTTCCAAATTTCAAATTCCAAATTCGATCACACCACTAATCCAAACTAACCCAAGCCGTCTTTAACTAAAACATCTCTAATTATTTTCTCAATATCGACCTTCAATTTTTTAGTTTTCCAGGGCTTAGAACGAGGCAGGACTCACCGGACGTAGCACCCCATCACTAAAACCACTGGCGGAAAGGCTCCAATCGGCGTAGGCCGCCTACTTACCAAAAATCCCAACTATGGAACAGATGCAGCAATCTCCCGACCTTGACATCCGTCTAAAGCGCCCCCTCATCGCCACGTGTGTGCGCGTACGCGTGCGAGGTCTTTGCGGTCGCTCCTCTCTCTACTTTGCGACCAACCCAGGTCGCAGAGAACCTCGCGGTGCGCCCGCATCTTCCTTTTCCCGCACCTGACCGCTACCCTAGCAATGCTGACGTGTTCGGGGTTCTAGTCGTGCGCCATCAGTTCCCGGCGGAGCTGCAGCGGCGGGCAGAGACGGCGCTCGCAAGGCCGTCTGCTCCGCGCATCCTGCGCGAAACCGGCTTAGCGGCGAACAGCGGTGTACACCGGGCCTTCCACAGAAGAAAGGGCCCGTCGCCTTCACCTTCCGTGCACTTCCCCCGCCGAAGCTCGCTGAGCTGTGCGCCGCGGGGGAGCAGACAGTGCGTGGGAGGCGGTCGCCGCTCACGGACGCCGGAAACCGCGCGGGAAGCCGCCGGGCCTGGGCCGCTTGGGCCAGAAGACGTCGCGGCGCCACGGATGCTTGAGTAAAGTCGGCGCCGTGGCGAGCAATGTGAAAGTGTATATAGTGAAGGGTGCATGAATGTGTGAGTGAATGTGTTCGTAAATAGAGTTAAAGACTGAATGTGAGCGTGCATGATTATATGAAAAAAAAGAAAAGAAGAAAAACGAACAATATAAATAACTTTTCAGAATGCACCATGAAAACCTTTGTAAATATTAGCCAAGGTCCAAAGTGGCACTTGTTGTAGTACTTAATTTAGTATAGTATTAGTATTTTTAAGACACGCCCATTCCCAGCTGCATAAGCCACATCGGATGCAGCGCTCTTGTACCCCAATTAATTGAATAAATTACCGCCCCTCCAGTGTAACTGGAGGGGGGAAATTGAAAAAAAAACAGATACAGCAACGCGCAGGCAAAACCGCGCAGGCCAACGCAACGCATTCCCAGACGTCCGGAGCGGGGCCCGCTGCATCCGCAGCTGTCACGTCCATACTCTCCAAAAGCCAGTTTTTGGTGATGTTAAAGCGTATTTACGAAGAATTATCCGATCATGCCTAACTCAAATAACCGCGTAGCTATGCGAACACACCTCTCCGCGCCTGTACCTGGAATGCGCGAAGTGCATTAGACGCCCAGCAATGGAAACAATTCTCAGTTGAATTTCAACTAGATATCTTGGCTTTACAAGAAAATTGGCTTAGTGATGAACACGAATTCAAACTCCGGGGATTCGCTGTTTATCGCCGAGACCGCGTAGGTAGGCCAGGTGGCGGCGTAGCGATCGCGCTTCGCCGCGAATTGCCGCAGCTTGAAGCCGAAATCCCTGCTATTGCTCTAGCGTCTCTAGAGGCGGTCGGGGCTAACGTTTGGGTGGGAAGCGGTCGACTTCTAGTCGTGCCCGTCTACTGCCCAGACCAAATCTTAGATCCGTCTGGAATTGATGCACTTCTTGCATTATTTCACTGTACCGTTGAAATCGGTTTTCAAGCAATATACAACTGTCACGCGAATAGAGAATTCTCGCCCTGAGCTCACAGATGAGCAAAGAAGGATCTTAAGAGATCTGCGCAGAACTGTTAAGGTTCATCGCCGCTACGGCGATCCCGTTGTCGGAGAGCGGGCGCGCACATTAAGCAGAGAATTCCGTTCATCTCTACGAGATGAGAGCGCTGCTCAATGGACTGAAACTATTGCAAAGAGCAATCTTCATGAGAGGCACATTTGGGATCTATCTCGTGCGCTGGGCCGTAAACCGGGAGTAAACAGCCCAATCCAGAGCAACGCCGGGACGGGGGAGCCCGGTGCTCCACCATCTACGCCTGCTTACGCGTGGGACGACGCTGCAAAGAATGAAATCTTCGCGGATTCGCTCGAGCTGCAGTTTCGTGCGTTCGGAATGGGTGCCGCTGCACCGCCATTGGTGACCACTGTAACGGGTGGTGGCCCATTGGCGCGCACGGCCAGCTACAATGCCATTGGCCCGCCGGCCCCCTCTCCTCGGAGCGCCGAGTGACGAGGAGGGAGTTACAGACGGAGCTGAGAGCTTTGAATTCTAAAAATTTGAAGCACGTGGCCCAGATTGAGTATCAGCAGCGAAACTACGCGCTCTGGGCGGACATGGAGTCGAATTTTAACTCGAACTCCTAAATGCGTGCCTGGCGCTCGGATATTTTCCCAAGGTTGGAGATTAGCAACCATCTCGCTATTACCAAAACCTCGCAAAAACAAATCACTCCCGAGCAGTTATAGACCTATTAGTCCACTCTCCATCTTAGGGAAGACGTTTGAGAGACTGTTTCTGTCGCGGTTGCAACAGGAAATTCGTCGTCCGAACCTTTTCAGAGATGAACAATTTGGCTTTAGAGTTGGTCACAGCTCCGCGCAGCAGCTTACGCGGCTTTGCAAGGAGATCGACCTCGCCCTCGAGAGACGACAAAATTTGCTTGCGGTCTTTATAGACATGCGGTCGGCTTTCGACTCCGTGTGGCATGCGCGGTTGCTCGCATGTCTCGCGGGGTTGGGGGTACGCGACTGCTATCTCAGATTGATCGCGAGCTTTCTCTCTGACAAGCAGTTCAAAGTGCGAGTTAACAAAGTATATTCGTCCCTCAGACGAGCCGAGGCGGACGAATCTCAGAAGTGAGTTCTCTCTCCTACTCTCTTCGGCTTATACGTTAATGACGCGCCGCTTCCTGCTGATAAAAGGACTGGTATTCAACGCTGCAGGCTCCTGATGTTCACGGATGATTTTGCGTATTACGCGAAATCGGCGAACGGAAGGCAGCCAATTAAATACTTAAGCGATTGTCTCGCCGCCCTTCCCGCATGGCGGAGTCGGAAACGACTCGCTCTAAACCTAGGTAAATGCGTGGCTGTCAACTTCACTCGTAAGAGGGTAGACCCCAATGAAACGGTGAGCTTGGCGGGCGCGCGTCTCCCATGGTAGAGCGAAGCGAGATATTTGGGCGTGTTACTCGACAGCGGTCTTCGCTGGCTTGCACACGCTCGATATCTCGCTGCCAAAATCAAAATTAGAACCCTTCTTCTGAAACCTCTTCTCCGTTCTCCCGACCTACACCTTGAAGTGCCTTATTCACCGCGTACGTGCGCCCCTTGTGGATGTATGAATGTGAGGTTTTCGCTTGTGCCTCTCCTTCTACTCTGCGTCTAATTCAGGTCGCAGAAAACAGAGCCGCGCGCCTCGCGACGCGTCCGCCTATTCCCAATCTCCGACCTGACCGCACACCTAAAACCGCTGACGTTTTCAGAGTTGTAGGCGTACGAAACCAGTTCCCGGCGGAGCTAAAGAAGCGGGTGAAGACGGCGCTCGTGAGGGCGCTGGGGCCGTCCGCTCCGCGCATCCTGTGCGAGACTGGCATAGTGGCGAACAGCGGCGTGCACAGGGTCTTTGATAGACGAATGGGCCCACAGCGCGTCGCCATCACCTTCCGCGCGCTGCCCCAGCACGAGCTCTCTGAGCTGTGCGAAGAGCGGAAGCAGCAAGTGCGTGGGAGGCGATCGCCGCTCACTGGAGTCGGAAATCGCGCGGAAACGCGTCTCGCCAGGCCGGGGCCGCCTGGCAACGAAGACGTCGCGGCGCCACGGACGCTTGAGTGAAATCGGCGCCGTGGCGAATAAAAGTGATGTAAATAGTGAAGTGCAATGTGAGTTTGTATGAGTGAGTGAATGTGTTGTAAATATACCAAGAATGAATGAGAGTGTATGTGATTTGAAAACACAAGAACAAGATGAAAATTAGAGAAAACTTTTAAATTGAATTTAAAACTAGTGGTGCTTCCAACGCACATACTTTCTCGCTCTGCTTCTATACGGTCCTTATTGCTAATCCACTACTCCATAAACAAGCAAAAGTGTACTATACCAGCAAACCATTTCAGTACCCAGACCCGACAAACGAAACTCTAATTCAACGAACCGGCACTTATACCACTACGTAACACCATCACCACCTCTGTCGAACAGAGCCATAAAAGAATAGAACCGACCGAAATGCTCAGAATTTTACTTAAATCGGTTCATACATATATATACTAGACAACTGGTCATTTGACATGTCATACGCTTCAGAAATCGAATAACAGAGTTGAAAAATTGTTTACAAAACGCAGTTAGGGAAAACACAGACAAGTCCTGTCTATTTATCTATAATGAATCTATTCGTGAGTAGAAATACTTCAAATGAATTTCAATAAAGTATCTACACTCTTCAATGTTTATTTCCTGCAACATCACATTCATCAAATTAAAATTCCCCTCGGGGGATCGAACTCGGTACCTTCCTTATTGGAGAGTTCAACCCGCAGGTGCATTAACCAACCGCGCTACGAAACCGACTTGCCGGGCTAGTGCTTATATTTCAGTCAAAACATACTTGTATCAGTTCTATCATTACTATGCCGGTAATTGTCAACATGCGAAAAACTTGTCTTTCAAAAAACATGACCAAGAAAGGCAGCGGTGAACTGTTTACTCCACATAATTCATCGGATGATCGGCATTTGGAAAATAACTACTGCGAGAAAGTATGTGCCATTCTATAGCACCACTAGTTTATTTATACATTTACCTTCCCTTCTTACACACGTGCAGAAAATTTAAAGAAAAAATTTGGAGCGGTTTTTGAGATAAATGTTTTTTGTAAATTTGAATCGCAATTTACGCAAAAACTATTCGTTTTTCCAAAAAATGGTACATGACCTTATTTGAAGTGCTTATTTTGTACAACCGACTTTGTCTGAGGCGAAAATCTCAATCTTCAATTTTGCCGTTTTTAAACAGTTTTTTTCAATTTTCGAAAAATAGGGCATATCAACGAAAATGATGCCTACGTCATTCCCTTCAACGTTCTTCGCACTATTCAACAACAAAATATAATCAAAAAATTTGGAGCCATTTTTTTATAAAATCGCAAAATGGGCTTCATGTAAAGTATTCTCAAATACTAAGATATCGGTTTCAAATTCAAGAGGCCTTGAGACGAGTCAAAACCATCGGGGAATATCAATTTTGAAGAAAATTGACCGAACGGTTTAGGCGCTAGCGTTGACCACAGACGGACAGACGGACGGAATGCCGTCAATCTATTTTGAAGTATGAAGAAGCAACAAATCATGGATTTTGACTACACCAGGAGATAGAGGATTTTTTTTCTTAATTTAGCAACAGATTTTATCCTCTTTTCTGTCACCAGACCCCTGCTATAAGAGATTTTCTGGCGAAAATTCTCCGTTTTCCGGCGCACGATTACATAACTTTCTCTTCTTACGAAGTATTCGTAAGGCGAGAAAGTAAAAAACAAAGTTTATTGAACGAAGCACCGCCCAAAGTGGCATTGCAAGTAGTTTAATTTAGATTTAAGTTAGTGTTTTTAAGATATGCCCTTCGATCGTTACACGAGCCATACCGGCTGCAGATAAACTTTTTTTTTCATTTTCCCTCCTCCAGTTATCCTGCAGGGGCGGTAATTTATTCAATTTTTGGGGGTACAGCTGCAGCCGATTAGGCTTTTGCAGCGGAATTTAGGGCTTATCTTAAATAAACTATTAGCTTAAAACTATCTTAAAATTAGTACTACATCAATTGCCGCTTTGGGCATTGGCTATTTATACATAGGTTTTGATGGTGCGTTCCGAAATTATTTATATTGTTCGTATTTTCTTCTTTTTTTATATAAGCATGCACGCTCACATTCATTCTTTAACCATATTTAAAAACACATTCACTCACACGTCACTATATACACTATGTACACTTTCACATTGCTCGCCACGGCGCCGACTTTACTCAAGCATCCTGTGGCGCCGCGACGTCTTCTGGCCCAAGCGGCCCAGGCCCGGCGGCTTCCCGCGCGGTTTCCGGCGTCCGTGAGCGGCGACCGCCTCCCACGCACTGTCTGCTCCCCCGCGGCGCACAGCTCAGCGAGCTTCGGCGGGGGAAGTGCACGGAAGGTGAAGGCGACGTGCTGCGGCCCTTTCTTCTGTGGAAGGCCCGGTGTACACCGCTGTTCGCCGCTAAGCCGGTTTCGCGCAGGATGCGCGGGGCGGACGGCCGCAGCGCCCTTGCGAGCGCCGTCTCTGCCCGCCGCTGCAGCTCCGCCGGGAACTGATGGCGCACGCCTAGAACCACGAACACGTCAGCACTGCTAGGGTAGCGGTCAGGTCCGGGAAAAGGATGATGCGGGCGCGCCGCTCTGTTCTCTGCGACCCGGACGGGGCGCAAAGTAGAAGGAGGAGCGGCCGCGAAGACTTCGCACGCGTACGCCCACAGGGGGCGCACGCACGCGGTGAAGAGGCGGCGCTTTAGACGGATGTCAAGGTCGTGAGAACGGAGAAGAGGTTTTAGAAGTAGAGTGCGGGTTTTGAGTTTGGCCGCGAGATATCGAGCGTGCGCGTGCCAACGGAGACCGCTGTCAAGCAACACGCCCAAATACCTCACTTCGCTCTGCCACGGGAGACGCGCGCCCGCCAAGCTCACCGTTTCATTGGGGTCACCCTCTTAAGAGTGAAGTTGACAGCCACGCACTTCTCGAGGTTGACAGTCGCTTAAGTATTTAACAGACTGCCTTCCGTTCGACGATTTCGTGTAATACGCAAAATCATCCGCGAACATCAGGAGCCCGCAGCACTGAATACCGATTCGTTCTTCAGAAGCGAGCAGCGCACCATTTACGTATAAGCCGAAGAGGGTAGGACACAGAACGCTCTCCTGAGGCACCCCCGCCTCGGCTCGTCTGAGGGACGAATATACATTGTTGACGTTCACTCGGAACTGCCTGTCCGAGAGAAATCTTGCGATCAATCTGACATAGCAATCGCTAATCCCCGACTCCGCGAGGCACGCGAGCAAGCCCGCATGCCACACAGAATCGAAGGCAGATCGCATGTCTAGAAAGACCGCTGGCATAGAATGCCGTCTCTCCAGGGCGAGGCCGATCTCCGTGCAAAGACGTGTTAGCTGCTGCGCGGAGCTGTGGCCAACTCGGAAACCAAATTGCTCATCTCTGGCAAGGTATTTCCTTTTGCAAACGCGACAGAATCAGTTTTAGAACAACTTCCCTAGGATAGAGAGAAGACTAATTGGTCTATAACTGCTCGGGTGTAGTTTATTTTTGCCAAGTTGTGGAATAAGCGCGATGGTCGCAAGCCTCCACGCCTTCGGGAAATAACCGCGCGCTAGAGCCGCATTCGGGAGCTCGAGAAGATACTCGACTCCGAAGCTCTGCACAGCGAACAGCTGTGACGCCATTACTCCGTCCGGCTCAGCCCCCTTTCGGCGATTGACTCGACGGAGTTCGGCTTTCAGATCACCCTCCGTCACTTGGCGAGCCGACGAGCGGGGAGGCGGCTGGCCAATGGTGCCACAGCCCGCCGCGCTCTCCACTGGCCCGTCACCTGAGGCGGTGGCGGTCAATGGCAGCGCAGCGGCGGTGGCGGCATTTGATTCAAACGCGCGGAACTGCAACGCAAGCGAATTCGCGAAGATTTCACTTTTTGTCGCGCCGTCCCACGCGTAAGTAGGCCGAGGTGGTGGAACGCGGGCCGCCCCCGTCCCGGCGTTGCTCTGGGCTGTTTACTCTTGGTTTGCGGCCCAGTGCACGAGAAAGATCCCAAATGTGCCTCTCGTGAAGGTTGCATTTTGAAATTATTTCTGACCATTGAGCAGCTCTCTCCTCCCGTAGAGATGAACGGAATTCTCTGCTTAGATTGCGCGCCCGCTCTCCGTCAACGGGATCGCCATAGCGGAATAGGAGAATGTATAAATTGAAGCTAGAGTGTGAGCGGATAGGGGAGTGGTATTAAGATTGAAAGAGCTCAACTATTCCGAAAGGCTTAATTTTGGCGAAAGTTTTTAAAATTTTTAAACAAATGGTGGGGTTGTTGAAATTTTTTGGATGCAAGGTACGGGAGGATTTCAGTGGGCAATTTAAGGTGGCTGTAAGCAGCGGGCGTCTGAGGGAAAATGCTTCCTCCCGGCGTTTGGTAAGTGGTCGTAATATTGTCTGTATTTCTGGAAATTACTTTGAAGTTCTGGCTTTTAGAAATTTTTTTCTATTTGCGAGGCGGCGGTGTCAATAATGTATTTTGTCTATGGGCGTCAGTTCTAGTCTTTTAAAGCAGTCAGAGTATGGTCGTCCTGGTTCTGGGCGGCACGCCGTGTGTATTCGGCTTTTTTGAGATAGTTAATATTTATCTTTGCAGCGGTCGCCCAGGTGAGGCACGCATCAGTGCCCGCGCTTCGGATGCAGGTTTTGTATAACAGAGTTTTTGTCTGGTCAGAGATGGTTTTCGCTCGCAGTAGAGGTGATAGGCAGGCGACTCTGGATATTTTTTGATGCGTCGCCGCAGTGCGAGTTCCACAGTAATTTTTGTCGAAGTTAACGCCGAGGTATTTAATATTCTTACTCCATGGGAGGCGGTCGCCGTCGACGCAGAGCGGAGTTGGTAGTTTTTCCCGGCGCCAGCTAAATAGAATATTCCTGGCATTTATCCGGATTGATAGATATTCCATTGAGATTACACCATTGCACCAGGCTAGTGGCTGCTTTTTGTAGGCGTCGAGCGGCGCTCTCGGATCTTGGGAATTTAGTTGCAAGGGCCACATCGTCGGCGAAGAGGTTTTCGGTTACATGGGGGGGTTTGCGGTATGTCGTGAATGAAGAGGTTGAACAGAAAGTGGTGAGAGTACTGCCCCTTGCGGGACGCCGGCGAGAATAGGTTTTATGGAAGATTTTTGAGTTTGATATTTGACCTGGAAAGTGCGCTGTTGGAGACAGCTGAAGAGAAGGCGGCAGAGATAGGTTGGGAGGTACTTGTGGCATTTATTCATGAGAATTTGATGATTTACTTTATCGAATGCAAATGAGAAATCGAAGAAAATCGCTGGGATAGAACAGTGAAAAGCTAGTGAAGAGGCGACTTCCATAGCGAAGCGGAAGGTTTGCATCACCGACAAGTGGCCTTTGCGGAATCCGAATTGTGTATGCCGTATTGCTTGTTTCGCATTCAATTTAGACGTGATGATTGGAAGAAGCAGCCGTTCGAAGATTTTAGAAATTTGCGACAAGCTGATAGATAGATATTCATTTCCGCACATAGGTTTATGCAACCTGGTGGCAGAACACTAAAAATTTACATATTATAATTAAGAATTAAATACAATGTAACTTAAAATAATTTTAAGACAGTAATATTAATAATAATATGATAACAATGATGACAATAAAGGTTTTAACAACAATAACCGCATTAATTCTACATTTTATGGTGGTCTTCTACAGATATTTTCCATTAATAAATACACGACATTTTATTACACTGACGTCCACTCCACTTCACTTCACTTCACAACACGTCACCACACTTCAATAAGAATACTACTTAAAATATAATTATATATTTAATAAAGTAACGCATTTAATAATTATTACAATACTAATGAGGGTAACAGTAATTACTACTACTACTACTACAACTACTACTACTACTACTACTACTACTACTACTACTACTACTACTACTACTACTACTAATAATAATAATAATAATAATAATATAATAATGAAGCCAGAATCGGAAGCACTTGTAATAGCTGCCCAAGATCAGGCCTTGAGAACACGACATTATGATAAAGCGGTTCTCAAAATTTCCCAAGATGATAAATGCCGTATTTGTCAGGAACACGTAGAAACCATCGATCATATTGTCTCAGCTTGTCCTATCCTAGCAAAGACAGAATACTTGAAAAGACACGACAGGATGTGTAGCTATCTCCACTGGCAGATCTGTACCGCCCTCGAAGTTCCGAACACATGTCCCAAGTGGTACGAACACTCACCGAAACCGGTGACGTCTGTTGGATTGTGTACGATATTGTACGACCAACAAATTCAAACTGATCGCACGATAGCAGCAAACAAACCGGATATAGTCATCCGGGATTTGGAGAACAAATCGTGTTTACTTGTCGATGTTGCTGTACCTTGCGATCAAAATGTCGTTACCAAGGAGGCAGAGAAACGTCTTAAATACAAGAGTTTGGAAATCGAGATCAGCCGAATGTGGGGCGTAAAAGCACAGGTCGTACTGATAGTTATCGGAGCTCTGGGATTCGTTCCGCAAAATTTGAGTAAGAACTTGTCTAAACTTCCAGGTAATTCAAAGGACTGGGAAGTGCAAGAAATAGCTTTATTTGGAACAGCCCACATTTTGCGCAAAGTATTGTAGAGGAACCGACAGATCCTAGATCTACTCCTTAGGTAGCTGGTTGCAACCTGGAGTAGATTTTATATTCAGCCGACTCATAACATCTTTAGTCGTGATGTAGTGGAATAATAATAATAATAATAATAATAATAATAATAATAATAATAATAATAAGAAGAAGAAGAAGAAAAATAAAATAACTGTTTTAATAAACCTAACTTACTTACTAAATATCTTGATTAATTTACTTTTAAATCTTTGAACATCTTGAGGAAAGGGTTCCAAGGTTATCGCAGGAAACTTATTCCAGTCCGTTATTGTTCTATTTGTAAAGGAAAATTTTCCAACATCTGTTCTCTGTGGCCTGAACTGAATTTTGTGCTTGTGATCCCCTCTACTAAAGTATGTGGGTTTATTGAGCCTGATGTGGATATCTTTCCACGCTGGATAACCGGCATACGCTTCGTACAAAGCACAGGGTCTTGCCTTAACCCTCCTGATTTCTAGAGATTCCCATTCTACTTTCTTCCTATTGCTTCGGAATATAAGTTTACTCGCTCTTCTCTGTACTCTATTCAAATATTCCGTTTGTGAGATTCTGTAGGGGTCCCAACATACCGTCCCGTATTCCATTACTGGGCGAACTAGAGATAAGTAAGCTAATTCTCTCGCTTTCGCAGTACTCTTTTTTAGTATTCGCATAGTAAAATGCAAAGATCTCCATGCTTTCCCTACAACAGAGTTTACCTGATTTTCCCAACTCAGTTTCCAATCAAAAATTATTCCTAGATACTTACAAGACAAGACTCTTGGAATATTTTCGTTGCCTAAACGGTATTGAGTTTCACTATATTTGCGGCCCCTACCAAACGTGATGGTTTTGCTTTTCGAACTATTTATTGTCATGCTATTGTTTTCCGCCCAGAAATGTAATCTATTTAGATCACCCTGCAAAATATCCTCATCTACTATTGATTGAATAACTCAATATATTATACAGTCATCTGCAAATAGTCGTACCTTTGATAATAAATTGTCTGGCAGGTCATTCGCAAAAGCTAGAAACAGGAGAGGTCCAATAACGCTTCCTTGAGGAATCCCCGAAGTTATCTTTGCTAGGTTTGAAAATTGTTGTCCAACCCGGACTTTTTGTTTTCTATCTCGAAGAAGCTCATCAATCCACGCCACAACTCTGGTGTCAATACCTGACTGCAGTAATTCATGAACCAGTTTGTCGTGTGGGACAACATCAAATGCCTTCGCAAAATCTATTATTACGGCGTCCACCCTCCCACTATCATCAACTTCATCTGCTATATCCTGAAACAATGATACTATCTGACTCTCGCAAGAGAAACCATTCCTAAAACCATGCTGTCCCTGAAAGAGCCATTCTTTTTGCTCCCATTCTTGTCTAATATAGTTAGTTATCAAATGTTCCATTAATTTACATACAACTAACGTAAGACTTACCGATCTATATTTGACTAAAACAGCTCTGTCCCCACTCTTAAGAGTTTTCGGAACAGTAGCTAGCTTCCAATCATCAGGCACACTTGAATTGTTGATTGAAACATGAAATAATCTTGTTAAATACGGTGAAATTGCCTCTCCTCCGAGTTTAATTATATCAGTTGAAATGGCATCTGGTCCTCGCGACTTTCCATTTTTCATAGATTTAATTCGTTTTCGTAACGTATTTATGTCTATAATAAACTGATTTGGTACAGCCTCCCTCGAAATCTGAGTGTGGTGCGATTTAGTTTTAAAAACGGAACTGAAGTATGCATTAAACGCATTTTCTTTTTTCCGATCATCTATTAGTAACGTGTTGTTGATATCTCTAACGATAGGAATTTCTTCTTTATTTCCTCTTCTTCTGTGAACGTATTTGTAAAACGCCGACCAATTATTTCCCTCCCCGTCGAGAATATGCTTTAAAAATATCTCCTGCGCTATTTTCTTTTCCCGCTCTAATTCTTTTGAACAATTACGAAAGTGTATCCTATCAGTTTCACTACGATGTCTATTACTGAATGCCTTTCTTGTTTTTCTTTTCATACGTCGAATTTTCGCATTGTAATATTCTGGATCTGACTTACTTTTTAAGTATTTGCACGGCACAAACGTTTGCAGTGCATTATCTAGAATGTTCTTAAACGCTCTCCAAATTTCCTCCATGCCGCCGTCTATTCTCAGAAAACGATCGTACTGTTCTCTCAGGTAGTGGTGAAGCCCCTCTGTATTTGCCTTTTTGAATTGCCATAGTTTTGTTCCGTTAGGAATTCTTTTCAGTGAAATATTTATGTCTAAGTCAACTAACACCGCTTTGTGGTTGCTTATACCCTCAATGAAGTCGCCAGATAAGAAAAGCTCTTGCGGTCTAATTAGGTAAACATCTAGAAGCGCTTCCTGCCGCGTCGGCCTATCTACTATCTGCGCTAAGCCTCCCTCCCAGATGAGTCTATTCATTAAATGTTGTACTTTCGCTTCGCTCACAGCGCCTTTCCAATTTGCTTCTGGGATATTTAAATCACCAGCGATAACTGTAGGATGTCTGTGTGTGTTTTCTATTTTCTCAGAAATGGCTTCCAAAATCGCGTAATTTTCATTTGGTGGTCTATAGCAAGCAATAATTTCTAACACATTCTTAAATCACTAATTTCTATTCCCATTATCTCAAATTCTTCACTGACCCAATTGCTCCTTATATCTATTGCATCTTTAACGCAAATGAATATCCCCCCACCTCTAGTATTTCTATCTCTCCTAAACGACCTGTAATTCGGACGAAAAATTTCAGAGTTAGCTATATCTTCCGTTAGCCAAGATTCAGTTCCTATTATTACATCAGGATCACAAGCATCGACTAAATTCCAAAATTCGATTTCTTTATTTTTTGTACTGCGACAGTTCACCTGCAACAGCCTTGTGAAGCCTTTTTTCACCTGAACATTTACGGTGTCCACATTTCCGTCCATCATCATCGTTGTGTCCGTCTCCCCCCGCATCGCCGTCACCACCGCCGCCACTGCCATCGTCGTCATCGTCGCCGTCGCCGTCGCCGTCACCACCGTCATGGCCGTAGTAACCTGAATGTCGTCTCCGCCGCCGCCGTCGTCTCCGTCGCCGCCGCCGCCGCCGTCGTCTCCGCCGCCGCCACCGTCGTCGTCTCCGCCGTCGTCTGCGCCGCCGCCGTCGTCGTCTCCGCCGTCGTCTCCACCGCCACCGCCGCCGTCGTCTCCGCCGCCGTCGTCTCCTTTGCCACCTTCTCCGTCATTGCCGCCGTCACAGTTGTCATCATTTCCATAGTTTTACCTCTAAATAGTCACGGCTTGGTTCTTAGGCAAGACTCGATGACACCATCATGCAACCGCCCAAGTTTCCAGCCACCCCGAGGATTTAGGTGAACCCCATCAAAACTTATGTCGGCCTTGCTCAGCCAGTAATTTGGGTCGACGAATGTCGCATCGACCTTCTCACACGCCCTCAATAAACCTCGATTCATATTCCAGGTTTGGGTATTGAGTCTGTCGCGTCGACAGACTACGCCACTGAAAACTAATTTAGCGTTTTTATATTTTCCTTTTAATTCATTTCCCAGATCTACCCATTGTTTAATTATATCACGGTGGGCGGTAGTTGGGTAGTAGGGTGGCAGTTGGCCGGGTCTTTGTGATTTTTGCCCGGTTTTCCGAGAATGATTATGTGCGCCTTTTTCCAGTTTCTTGGAAAGTATCCCACGGAGACGCACGCGTTCATTAGTTGGACTAGCGCGAGGATGGCACTTTTAGGTAGGTTTTTTAGCATTTGAGCGTTAATGTAATCTGGCCCGCTTGCCTTTCTGGTGCTCAAGGCTTTGATTTGCTCGCGGATATGTTCTTCGGAGAAAAGCGGAATTTCTTCGTCTTCATCGTTGGTATTGTCACCAAAAACGCAGTCTTCATAGTCTTGTGGCAATGTGTCGGGTACTGGGAGGTAATGTTCGTTCTTGATGGCGTAGGTGTTCGTAGGTAATGGAGTAAATCGTTGTTGCAGGGCGGCGGCAAAGATCTCGTCTTTCCTTCTCGGGTCATATGTTGTGGTCTTGTTAATAGTATCATTTAGCGCTGTTAGAGGTGACGCAGGGTTTATAAGTATCTTTTGTATTTTCCAAAGGTCATTTCTATCTTTTATGTCGGCTTTGCTTATGAATTTTGACCATTCGGCCTCTCGGTGCGCCTTGAGAAGTTGCGAGACCGCGCGGCGGGTGGTTTGGAAAATAGCTTTGTCAACGGGGTCGCGGGAGGCGTAAAATCGTCTTTGTGCCCTGCGGCGCTCTTGTATAAGAGAGATGATATATGAAGGCAGTTGCTCTCGTCCGTTTTTGATGAGATTCTGGTGGAGTTTTTGTTGTACGCAGTGCGTAATTGATATTCTATTTTTTAAACTACTCTGTCAATTCCGGTCAATTGTAGGGGATGGATTTTGTGGGCTATTCAATCTCTGAATAGTTTCCAATCAGTTTTTGTGGTGAAGGATGAAAGCGAGGAGTAGGGAAAGGCGCCAATGAATAGGGCAGAAATTATAAGTAGATGATCAGAGAAGTTCATTTAGCGGTTTTGGTACAGTGGGGTGGTGAGAAGAGGAGTGAATTCTGAGATATAGGATGTCAAAGGGAAGGTGGTTTTGAAGATAGGTTGGTCCAGAAGGCGGTTGTAGAATTAGATCTTGTCTATTTTCAATAAATTGATACAGGACGTTTCCGGCTGGTGTGTTAGTTTTGCATCCCCATTCTAGGCGCTTCGAGTTAATATCACCGCCTAAAACTATTGTACTGCCGGAATTGAACCGAGTACCGCCGGAATTGAATCGTCTGCCTGGAGCGGACTTGACGGACTTCGATAAGCTGAAATGAAATTGATTGGACCCGTTGCCGTGCCTATCTCGACTATTGTGGCTTCTAGTGAATTTAAATGCGGTGTTGTAAGCCGGGTATGTGGAAGCGAGCGCCTGATCGCTACTGCGGTACCGCCTCCCGCGCGCCCCGCGCGGTCATCGCGATAGATAGCCTCGCAGGCTGAATGAGCGATTGGCTGACAAGTGTGTTTCTTGAATAAGAAGAATGGCTATTGAATAGTCTTCGCAAAATTTCTCAATTTCTGGTTTAGATTTTCTAAGTGTACCGTTTGCTTTCCAAGACGCGAAGTTGTACGGTTAGATAAATGAGCCATTAAAATAGTTCAGAAACAGCTTGGAAGGCATTACGTGCCTTGGTCAAAATGTCTCCCTGTCCTTTCATTATTATTAATACTGTTTTAGCAGCGGTGATTATTTTAGTTAAATTAATTCCTTTGAATAAGTTTAATAGCTCTTTGAGTTCGGAGAGCGCGCCGGTCGCGGGCTGCTCTTCTATTGGCTGGTCATTTTGGTTGGTCCCTGATTGGTCAGATCGTCCCCACTTCGCCTGGGGTGGAGCTGATGGGCGTTTTAGATCGGGGAACTCAGTCGCTGGCGGGGGCTAGCTCTGATTGGTCCTGCCTGCGGAGCGCTGTTTGCGGGCGGCGCGCAATTTTTGCAGTTGCATCGTGCGAACGTGCACTGCTTCCAGATGGGCGGGGTACTCCTTGTAGCTGGCCGGATGCTGGCCTTCGCAATTAGAGCATTTCGGGGGAGTATAAAGTTTGTCTACAAGCGGACAGTCAGATGAGTTGTGGATTCCCGCGCACCCGATGCAACGGGCTTGCCTACGACATCCACTTTTTGTGCCCCCACGAGCAACAGTTCAGGCAAAGGGGAACCCGGTCTTGGTCTTTTGGTTGCTCAAAATGAACTCTTAAATATAATAAAATAATTAATAATATAATAAAATAAAAATTTAATCTTTTTGATTTCCGAGATTTGGGACTGGTTGAACTCTACATTGTAAAAACCCAGACCTTGAAATGTGTTCGGTCCTATTTTTTTCTTTATTTCACCAACATGGTGGATAGTAATTCCTTTGGCTTGAATTTCGGCTTTTATGTTCTCGCACGGAAGATTCGAGTCAAGGCCTCGGATGACGAGGCGTTTGCGACGCTCGGTCGTGGCTCGGTGGAAGTAGTAATACAATTCAGTATCTGTTTTTCTATCAAGCAGGAGCTTGTCGATCGTTTGATGATCTTCAACGCATCCTGGTCTTAAGATTAGCGAATGAGCATTGATCTGCGCGTATAGCGGTTTCTTACAATATTCGCGTAGGTGCGCTGCAAGGCCGACCGGATCGCATATTAGCATTCCTTATCTTCATTCGGAACCAGAAGAAAATCAAGACCTGTGATTGGTTGACATCTGTGAGTGGCCAAGCGCGCCAGATTCAAATAAAATATACAAGGCCTAGGACGAGAGCTGACTTTGGTTGTTTCGATATTCTATTTTCTTCGATCAGCAAATCAAAATAGTGCAATAAAAATTACGTCGATACTTTGTCATTTTTGTATAAGTTCTCTATTACCTTGAATTCAAATTGCCAAAATAACGTAAGTGTTCTATAATGTCTACCATCGCAGGGCGGTGTGTTGGTAAATCGTGACGAAGCTATGTTCTGGCTTGTTGATGTTCTTGATATATGATGTAGTGGGTTAGACATCTGTGATATCGAGTTACTAGTGTAATTGGAAGAAAATGGTGTTTGTATTGTATCAGATTATAACGGGAAACATTACCAATGTGTTATTAATCTAATTACAGAAAATAGACTTCCATTAACAGTTCATTTGACTAATTGTTTGATCATGGCGGCAAAACTATTTGTATTTTAGAGTTGATATTGTACATTCATTTTAGTGTCTGTAATTTGTTTGATAACATTTTTTGCACTTGTGTAGGTATTTAATTTTTACAAGGCAGAAATATTGTGTTTGGAACATTTGTTCTGTTGCTATTTGACTCCTGTTGACTGACAAATGCTGAATGATTTTATGTTATCAAATTACATGTGTGTATTTTATTGTGTACATTACATATGTGTATTATATCACAAGAATTATCTACATTTGTGAGCATTTCTGCTCTAAAACATTCAGTTTAATACAATCAAGCACCCTTGTTTCAAGTATTCTTCTTTGAGTACCTTATTTCTTAAATGTGTGATATTTTTGTATTGAAGAAACATTTTTTTGTAATCATTGCAGTTTTAACTAATTCGAATTGAGTTTTTAATAAAAGAAACTAAATTTGTTATGAGCCACGTTAAGGTCAATTAGACATTGTTGAAAGATTGGCAGCACTAGAAAGATTTAAGAAATAAAGCAAATATTTCAAAGGCCTAGAAAAATTATAAACTTCACTACTGTGCTATGTACAAATAAGTAAAATATTAAATTATGTTAAGTAAGAATATTAACAGCAAACATACACAAATAAATGTAAAAAAATTAATTTAAGTTTGAAATACGTCCAATATACTGCTTATTATTGACCAAAATAAATGACTTGAGAGATACCGATTTTAATTTTGACCACAACCTACACACAAGTTCAATTTTATATGTAATTCTTCTTTTTTCTCTGACATTAATGCTAGTTTTAATATTACACTGTTGAGCATAATTCATCATGAAAATATGAACATTAATTATTTATATTCAGTGTATCTAACTCACAATATATTGCAATTAGGTAATTAATAAATTTGCTTCTGGATTTATAAAACATATGAGTGAACTACTACATAAATACTTTCAGTGCTAGAAACATGAAATCTATTGCGCTAATAAGAATAATGAATTTATTAATTACCACTGTACATACATAGGAGTTGACTTAAGTTTCAATTTCGAAATTGAGAGTTGTATGTTTGGAATCCACTGCCCTCCAATGTATAGATACAAAATTTTAGATTGAATCTAAGAATTGTGGGACAGAGACTTGAAATATACTAGAAATTAATACATAATAATTATTATTTTTATTGTATAATTGTTGTTTAAGATTAAAAAATAACTACATTCATTACAAATGAGGGTCTCAAATGGAGGAAAAAAATATGTGAAAAAAAATTTTTAACGAATAGACCATTTCCTTGATGATCTTGTGGAAAATGACCTGCTAGCATAGAAAAGATTTACGCGTCATTCCATATTAAATCAACACAGTCATTTTACATCACCATCTCAGATTCAGATGAAATTTGACACATAGGTAGTATGAATGAAGAATAAGAAAACTACAAATTTTGAGTAAAATATTTCCACCCGTTTCTGAAATACAGCCATGTAAAATTTTGAAAAATTGGGTTCCCGAAAATTTTTTAATTGATGTAGAACCTCACCAAGTTAAGATAGAGAGCTGAAACAGGTGTCATTTTGCAGCTTTCTTTATGGACTTTTATATGATATACAACTCAATAGGGGTTGCGTTTAAAACGTTTTTCAAATTTGAATTTAAAATTTTGATTTTGAGTTTTTTCAAAACGCTCATCTTCAAAAGAATTGAAAAAATTCTAAAATAATTCTTATATGTTTCCAAATAAATGGTGCAAGTTTGAAAATGGGACTGCAATGGGTTCATATGGTAATCTTTACTTAACATGCACAATATTTACTTACTCAAGATTTTACTGATTTAAAATGCATTTTATTTCAAATTATAAGCCCTAATACATACAAATTAATAATTTAGTGTTTTTTGTTGACGACTGTGTTGTGTTATATTTGTATTATTATTATTATTATTATTATTATTATTATTATTATTATTATTATTATTATTATTATTCCACTACATCATGACAGAAGATGTTACGAGTCGGCTGAATATAAAATCTACTCCAGGTTGCAACCAGCTACCTAAGGTTCTGTTCCAAATAAAGCGATTTCTTGCTCTTCCCAGTCTTTTGAATTAACTGGAAGTTAAGACAAGTTCTTACTCAAATTTTGCGGAACAAATCCCAGAGCTCCGATAACTATCGGGACGACCTGTGCTTTTATGCACCACATTCGGCAGATGTCGATTTCCAAACTCTTGTATTTAAGACGTTTCTCTGCCTCCTTGGTACCGACGTTTCGATCACAAGGTACAGCACCACCGACAAGTAAACACGACTTTTTTCTTCAAGTCCCGGATAACCATATCCCGTTTGTTTGCCGCTATCGTGCGATCAGTTTGAATTTGTTGGTCGTACAATATCGTACACAATCCAACAGACGTCACCGGTTTCGGTGAGTGTTCGTACCACTTGGGACATGTGTTCGGAACTTCGAGGGCGGTACGGATCTGCGAGCTGGAGGTAACTACACACCCTGTCGTGTCTTTTCAAGTATTCTGTAATTGCTAGGATTGGACAAGCTGAGACAATATGATCAATGGTGTCTACTTGCTCCAGGCAAATGCGGCATTTGTCATCTTGGGAAATTTTGAGAACCGCTTTATCATAATGTCGTGTTCTGAACGCCGGATCTTGGGCAGCTACAAGTGCTTCCGATTCTGGCTTCATTCTTCCCCTTTTAAGCCACATAACTGATTGACTTTTATTGATCTACACCTTGTCCATTCTTTTTAGATATTGTCCGTGGAGTGGTTTGTCTCTCCAACATTTAGGGACTTTAAAATTTTTTGTGTCTCACATTTCATGTTTAATAGCATCAGAAATTCAGTGTCTGTGTCATTCAACGTGTCTTGCCTAGTTATCTTCGCAATGCTTTTCGCTACACTACAAATGCCTGTTTCCCATTCTTCGGTCACTATTATAATAACTTCGGTCATTGTAATGATAATAATAATTATTATTATAATATTAATTATTATTATTATTATTATTATTATTATTATTAGACCGCGGAACTTCATGCAATTGCATATTTTGCTTACTGTGCATATCGAAAGGTAATGTTTATAACTTTACCTATCACCAAAAATAAAACAAATCTACCCTATTTTTATTTTGCACGTGTGCAAGTTTCTAGTTTAACTGTGTATTTTAATGTATGCGGTATATTTTAGTGCATATATTCCAGGTTTTTGTGGAGAAGTGGATCGAAGTCAGATTTTCGGGTATTTCTCTTTCAACTTAAAAGTGGCTTTCTTCTGACAACGCGGCTATGGAAATTGAACCTCCTTAGTACCCTTCGCACGGTTACGGGATTTACTTTCTTGCCAATGCCAATTTATAACTGTGGAGTAACTTTTGGTGCATTAATACAAGGGTCGTTCTTTATTATTTCACAAGAGTCTCTTCTCGATCAGAAAGTCTTCGGACGTTCTCCTCCGGGTTGCAGTTCAATCGCTCATTCTTTGAGGTATAATGAGATTATGTCACTCACTGTGCTTTTTTCATTAATGGGATTTTGCAAAATTTTGGGCATCATTAATCCTTTGCATGATGATAAATAACCAGCGGACGCTGCTCAAAGTTGATGTTCTTTCCTCAACGATTTATATCGCTTAAATGTTTAGGTTGCCACGTACCTGGTTCATCAACTGCAAGGTGATCTAGATTTGTTTTATTTTTGGTGATAGTTATATATATATATATATATATATATATATATATATATATATATATATATATATATATATACAGGGGTCCAGAAGCTCCCGTTACAAAAAAATACCACAAATTCTGTGATGCCAGACATGAAGAATGGCAGGTCCAGTTTTTCCGAAAAAAAATTTGCCTTTGAGAAAATTGAGTTTAAAACTCACTTCCGGGGCGCGAAATTCAAATCGGCCGCAACGACACTGCCGACAGCGGCGTCACCTTCTTCGCGGAGCATTTCCTCGTTTCTTCGCGTAAACGGTGAAACAGTCGAGTAATATTCTGGAAAGCATCGCGTTGCTTACACTAGAATACTTAATAGTATCAAGCATTTGCAGGTTTTATTCAATAAATATTTTAAATGTACGTACAGAATATCGAGTTTTGTTCAAAATGATAGCCACGGTACACGGCGGCGTAAACATAAATTATGAACACGATCCAACATTTATGAAAAAGATTGAATCTCCTGGAATGCGCGAATTGTTATTTTCAGCACATATTAATTTGGACTAGTGCTTTGGGCTTAAGATTGCCACGTAAATGATAGTCTCCTGAAGATTATTCTAAATATCGTGATATACTAAAAGCGTTTTGGAAATGAAATATTTGTTTCCTGAATTCCCGTTCCATGAAAATACTGAGTTTATCTCTGGGCGCGGAATTTGAATTGATACTTTTTACAGTCATTTTGTTGTGATGCAGACCGAACAGTGCATTGAAGAATCTTTGTAGGGGCACGTAGGCCATTAACCTAACCCACAGGTCAATATCAATAGCGATAAAATAGCGTCACCGTATGTACCATACAACAATGAATAAAAAATACAAAACTAGTATATTACTGGTGTGAAAGGGTAAAAGACTGAGAAAAACTGTGATGTTGCATTGCGTGATGTACAAATACTTCTAGCAGGCAAAAGTTTGACCGTGGTTCACTGAGGTTACCGGTCCTCTACCGTTCGCAGCTCTTATTATGGTCGGTGTCCTTGAATTTGTCACTTGCTAGGCCGCGTCACATCGTGGTTTATATCGTATGGCGAACCTCCCACCGCCGCCTAGTGATTCGCCCATCAGCTGCATGTCAGTTTTGCCTCAAAACAACAGATTGCGCAGTTCGAAACCCGGCCCGCACAGTGGTCATGGCTGAAAAAGCACCTATACGAAGTCATCTTTCCCCTTCCCTCCCCTCCGCACCACCCCCAGCGTTCCGTCGCCGGCAGCGTGTACTAAAAGCTAAGCCCCGTCAAGGCAAATTAGTAGAAATATCGAGTTTGAGTGCGAGATGCCAGAATAAGCATGTTTTCAATTAATGAGTACTGCGACATGTACTTAGTCTTCGGCGAGTGCCGGAGCAACGCTCGTGCGGCAGCTCGAGTGTACGCCGAGAGATACCCTAGCAGAAGACACCCTTCCCACTGCGTTTTTCTGCGCCTCGACGCAAGAATACGTGAGTCGGGATCAGTTTTACCGGGCGAAAGTGTCAATACAGGTGTGTCTCGCTCAACTGTCGCTACAGAGGAAGCAGTATTGGAGAATTTCGAACAGGAGCCTTCGAGCAGTGTGCGAAATTTTGCGCGAATGGCGCGAAATGGCTTGTTTACATTGAAGTTTTTCCTTACAACTAAAAGAATTCAATTTTCAATGTGAAAATAATTTTATGTATTATCAGATATGTTTTGGAGAAAAAATATACAGAGCAATAGAGTTGCAGTTATGATTTAATTTGCATATTGTTTATGTTTATTCCTATTTTCCATAAAATATTCTTTTGAGATATAAATCCCTCATAAGTAAAAAAATAACCAACATAAAACTATGTAATTATTAGGGTGTTTTTATGTAAAATCTACAAAACTTAACCAATTAATATTTTTCAGTTCAAAAAAGTATGCAATTATTAAATGGAAAAGTTATAAATTGATTAATTTTTTAAACAAATGAAAATATTGAACATGTAGAGATATAACTGAAAGATTTAGGACATGCATGTAAAGTATTTCTAATTACACATTCTAAGTAGCAAAATATGCATGTCCTAAAATATTTAAGTAGTAAGGATAATGATTCTGCATTAAAATAAATTTAAAAATTAAATAATTCAAAAGAAGGTTTGGGGTTAAAAATTGATTATACTGCAAAATTTTTTTCGTCTTTGTCGACTTTTGTTGTACATTATGAAAATATCAAAGAAAAATATTGAAAATTATAACACTGAAGTGGTGTAGTAGTGAACTGTTTCTACTCCCTTACATTCCGTACTACGTAGTAACCTCGAAGAATTAAATTGAAGAAATGGTCGTTACTCATTTGTGTACGTATCTGCTAACTACAATGCAAGCTCAAAGAAACAAAACAACTCAAAGAATACTTTTCCCGAGTAGCTGTCAACTGCCTTATGAAATGGTTTCACTAAGTAACTCCAAGATTTGGGAGAAAGACATGCTCTCATCTTGCATCTGGAAAAGCAAAGCGGTGGGTAGAATGGTCATTCAACTTCGAGAAATGGATAGTCGAGGCCGCTTGCCTTAACTTCGATGTTCCACGTAGAACAGTTTAGAATATTTTGCAATAGCAGTTATTTCGGAACGCTTTCGCGGCGGCAGCAGGAAGTGCTCTTACTGTACAACATATTACTTAAGCTAAAATAATATTTGACGGGTGGTATTGAAGTTCATGGATCCTTTACGGCATGAACAGTTACTTTTGTTTAGGAAATATGCAATATTTTTGTGGGGGGAAATATTGATATCCATCAATTAGGGCTACATCTTAGATAAACCGTCCAGCGGTTATTAAGAAGTTTAAAGCTGGCTATCGTTAGTTTGAGAATTCAGAAAATGACAGCCGGAAGAATCAATTCAAATTCCAAAGATAATCAATAAACTCAGTATTTTCATTAACGAATATTTTATCTCCTAAATGCTCCTTAGTGTATCACGATATTTAGAATAATCTACAGAGTATCATTTACGTGGCAATCTTAAGCCCAAAGCACTAGTCCATATTAATATGTGCTAAAATAACAATTCGAGCATTCCAGGAGATTCAATCTTTTTCATAATGTTGGATCGTGTTCATAATTTATGTTTACGCCGCCGTGTACCGTGGCTATCATTTTGAACAAAACTCGATATTCTGTACGTACATTTAAAATATTTATTGAATAAAACCTGCAAATGCTTGATACTATTAAGTATTCTAGTGTAAGCAACGCGATGCTTTCCAGAATATTACTCGACTGTTTCACCGTTTACGCGAAGAAACGAGGAAATGCTCCGCGAAGAAGGTGACGCCGCTGTCGGCAGTGTCGTTGCGGCCGATTTGAATTTCGCGCCCCGGAAGTGAGTTTTAAACTCAATTTTCTCAAAGGCAAATTTTTTTTCGGAAAAACTGGACCTGCCATTCTTCATGTCTGGCATCACAGAATTTGTGGTATTTTTTTGTAACGGGAGCTTCTGGACATCCTGTATATTTCCTTTCGATATGCACAGTCAGTAAAAATATGCAATTGCGTGACATTCCGCGATCTAATAATAATAATAATAATAATAATAATAATAATAATAATAATAATAACAATATAACACAACACACTCGTCAACAAAAAACACTAAATTATTAATTTGTTTGTATTAGGGCTTATAATTTGAAATAAAATGCATTTTAAATCAGTAAAATCTTGAGTAAGTAAATATTGTGCATGTTAAGTAAAGATTACCATATGAACCCATTGCAGTCCCATTTTCAAACTTGCACCATTTATTTGGAAACATATAAGAATTATTTTAGAATTTTTTCAATTTTTTTAAAGATGAGCATTTTGAAAAAACTCAAAATCAAAATTTTAAATTCAAATTTGAAAAACGGTTTGAACGCAACCCCTATTGAGTTGTATATCATATAAAAGTCCATAAAGAAAGCTGCAAAATGACACCTGTTTCAGCTCTCTATCTTAACTTGGTGAGGTTCTACATCAATTAAAAACTTTTCGGGAACCCAATTTTGCAAAATTTTACATGACTGTATTTCAGAAACGGGTGGAAATATTTTACTCAAAATTTGTAATTTTCTTATTCTTCATTCATACTACCTATGTGTAAAATTTCATCTGAATCTAAAATGGTGATGTAAAATTTTAATTAAAACTGTTGATTTAATATGGAATGACCCTTACGTAGATTTTTTATGGAAAGAACAAAGTATTGACAAACTTTTTAGATTATGGTTTTGGTTTGATGATAAAAAAAATACAATATCAAAACATAACCATGGTTAACTCTTATCTTGCACCTGTGAATTTTATTTGAATCTGCCGCGTCGGCCATTTTCATACGTCGACCAATCAACGACCGTTATTTTTTTCTGGTTCCGTATGAAGGTAAAGAATGCTAATATGCGACCGGGTCAGAGATGACCGCCTTGTCGAGGTAGATCCGACGAGAATTTGCTGTAGCGCGGCGCGTTAATGGGTTTTTGTTGCGGTTTAGCGCTAGCGGGTTTTGCGGTCTCTTTGGGGGGTTCGGCAGTGTCGCCGCTTAAGGAGCCTTCCTCTACAACAATGATAGCATCCGGATCAAATTGAGTGCGCTGAATTTGTTGGTAGTTTGGACTTGTTCGGGTGGCGGTGGTTGCCGCTTTTTGAAAAGGTAGGTACGACCAAAGGATTGATCGAATCCGCGTCGTTTTCGGCTGAAGGCTGCTCGATCAGGTCGAGGTCTTTGTCAGAGCCGGGAGGTCTTTGGTTGGTTTTGTTCAGGTCTTAGATTGTTGTCTACGCGGCAGATGACAGTCACGTTAGCCATGACGTGCTGTGGACGGTGGAGTCGTAGGTCAGGTTTGGTTGTCATTACTTTTGTTGTCTTTATTGTCATTCATTGTCTTTTCATTAAGGCAAGAAGAAAGATTGGAAAGATTGAGACTATTCTCCGCAGCAGCTATACGCTTCCGACGGCGAATCTCACCATAGATGGGTGATGGCGTTGCTGGGGTTATTGCATCAGCAGCCTTTGCGTTGGTAGTGATGTCCGGTAACCAGAGGAAGGATGGGCGCCGCGGGTCACCGCGCGCTGGTGTTGAGCAGGATCGCGCCGTCTCCGTGAGGCGTCGCGCCGTGCTGCCGCGGAGATGTCCAAAACCATCAGTGGCGGCCGCCGCACATTGGGGAAAATGCCCGAAAAGCTGGCCAAAAGTCCAAAACATTAATTTCTACATACGTACTTGTGTCATATACCATTTAAAAGAGGACAAAATTCTGCATTAAATGCCGTTAATTTCGAAAATGTAAGTTTACTGTCTGCGTTTGTACATTGTTTCAAAGTTAGGCAAAATTTACTTCTCTTGGGTCTGATCTCGAAGGCTATGTGCAAGCGCGCATTCTACGACGCGTAACTTTGTTTAGTGATCATGTAATGACATTTGGGAAAGTCTATGTTATTCTTGTAGGTGTAATCTGCATGGTGAGTAATTGTCATTTCATGTGTTTGCTTTGGTCATGAGAAATTTATATTAAAAAATAGCGATTTTTCGTTTATATATATTATTTTACAGGGTTAAAGTTAGAACTTCCACGCACTACCACCGTTTTTACTTTCTCGCCTTACGAATACTTCGCAAGAAGAGAAAGTTATGTAATCGTGCGGCGGAAAACGGGGAATTTTCGCCAGAAAATCTCTTATAGCAGGGGTCTGGTGACAGAAAAGTGGATAAAACCTGTTGCTAAATTTAGAAAAAAAATCCTCTATCTCGTGGTGTAGTCAAAATCCATGATTTGTTGCTTCTTCATACTTCAAAATCGATTGACGGCATTCCGTCCGTCTGTCCGTCTGTGGTCAACGCTAGCGCCTAAACCGTTCGGTCGATTTTCTTCAAAATTGATATTCCCCGATGGTTTTTACTCGTCTCAAGACCTCTTGAATTTGAAACCGATATCTTAGTATTTGAGAATACTTTACATGAAGCCCATTTTGAGATTTTATAAAAAAAATGGCTCCAAATTTTTTGATTATATTTTGTTGTTGAATAGTGCGAAGAACGTTGAAGGGAATGACGTAGGCATCATTTTCGTTGATATGCCCTATTTTTCGAAAATTGAAAAAAACTGTTTAAAAACTGCAAAATTGAAGATAGAGATTTTCGCCTCAGACAAAGTCGGTTGTACAAAATTAGCACTTCAAATACGGTCATGTACCATTTTTTTGAAAAACGAATAGTTTTTGCGTAAATTGCGATTCAAATTTACAAAAAAAATTTATCTCAAAAACCGCTCCAAATTTTTTCTTTAAATTTTCTGCACGTGTGTAAGAAGGATCCCCCGAGGGTGATTTTAATTTGATGAATTTGATGTTGCAGGAAAAAAACATTGAAGAATGTAGATACTTTATTGAAAATCATTTGAAGCACTTCTACTCACAAATAGATTCAGTATAGATAAATAGACAGGACTTGTCTGTGTTTTCCCTAACTGCGTTTTTTAAACAATTTTTCAACTCTGTTATTCGATTTCTGAAGCGTATGACATGTCAAATGACCAGTTGTCTAGTATATATCTGTATGAACCAATTTAAGTAAAATTATGAGCATTTTAACGCTAAATTGTAATACAATATAACCAGAAGGCATGCGATAAACTTACAATCCCTAACGGTTTAGAAATTATTATTAATTTCTAGGCTTACGAATACTTCGTAATGCGGTTTATCGCTTCCTTTCTTGGTCATATTTGAAAGACATGTTTTTCGCATGTTGAAAATTACCGGCTCCTAAATATAAAATTGATAGAATTACGTTTTGATTAAAATATAAGTAATTGCGATAAATGTCGGGGAAAAGTCTGTATATATTTGTTCAAATTTTTAAGTTTTAACAATTTTTGATCTCTCTTCTTATATTTGTAAAGCTTATTACCATCGTTTCAATTGTTTCTTTGTCATGCATTTACCATTTTCTAGGTCGGTTCTATTCTTTTATGGCTCTGTTCGACAGAGGCGGTGTAGGTGTTGCGTAGTGGTATAAGTGCCGGTTCGTTGAATTTGAATTTCGTTTGTCGGGTCTCGGTACCAAAATGGTTTGCTGGTATAGTACACTTTTGCTGGTTTATGGAGTAGTGGAATAGCAATAAGGACCGTATAGAAGCAGAGCGAGAAAGTATGTGCGTTGGAAGCACCACTAGTTCATACTTTAAAATATCAAGTATTATATAGTAGTAAAATATCAAGTATCAAATATCAAGTATTCTTTATTGATATTCATTACAATTATTTGCTAATATCTGCTAATAAAGGTGTAGGGCAATAAATTACATTTCAAAGCAGATGCTCGGTGAATATACATTGGCGTATCAAAACACGTCGCCCATCGTAACTTTGTTCAATGAGTCTATAATTTTACCTGGAAATTTTATATTATTCTTAATGATTTGATCGATATTATTAGTAAATATTAATGAATTCGTTTAGATTGTTAATGTGCTAATTGGCATTAAAATTGCTTTAATTCTATTTACATTACAATTTTATGTTCTAACAGGATACAAATTAAGGTTACCACCTTCTACCACGTTTTTCAGTGTTTAAAAAATTAATTATTGTATTTTTTAAATAAAATCCGTAACAATTACCTGATAATATCTGCTAATAGAGTTGTAGAACAACAAATAATATTACAAATAAAACGTTCATCCTAAAACGAGCGTATGGAAATTTCGCAAAAAGTGCAAAACATTAATATGATTAGTACACATTTGTTAAAATAGTTTATTTTACTAATTTATTCTTCCAAAATTTTTGGTTTTTGAAAAAGAACACAAAACTTCATTCTAGACTAGCATAAAACTAAGCTTTTACATCCGTCAGCGCCACCATGTCTGCTACATACTCAATAAATATTGAATGAAATTGATGATGAATATTCTGAATACTTGGGAATGGTATGACGAATGGCATGACAAATAACATAAACAAAATATACATCTTAAACCTTAACTGGAGCAGTTTTTTATTACGTAACTGGAGCACCAGGTTCCTGAAGACCCCGACTTAAAATTAAGTTTTAACAGGGGTGAAATATACAAGAATAAGACTTTTTGTACTTTGTTTTATTGAAATAACTTGAGAGAAATATAATAAACCCACTGCAGTCCCTTGTTAAAACTTGTACTATCTGTTTGGAAATATATACGGATTATTTTAGAATTTTTTCAATTTTTTTGAAGATGAGCAGTTTGAAAAAACTTAAAATTAAAATTTCAAATTCAAATTTGAAAAACGTGTTTAACTATCATATGAAAGTCCATAAAGAAAGCTGAAAAATGATACCTGTCCCAGCTCTCTATGTTCATTTGGAGAGGTTCTCCATCAATTTAAACATTTTCGGGAACGCAATTTTGTAAAATTTTACATGGCTGTATTTCACAAACGGGTGGGAATATTTACTCAAAATTTGTAGTTTTCGTATTATTCAGTCATACTACCTATGTATCAAATTTCATCTGAATCTGAGATGGTGATGTAAAATGACTGTATTGATTTAATATGGAATGACCCAGAACTCAATTGTATCTGCCTCAATAACTGGCATAGATGAGAATCTAATAAGGCATTTTCACACCATTCTTCAGGTCATCTCTAGTGGGTACTACATCAGTATTCCAAAGTTTGAGAACTTTTGCATTAAGACTGCAACGTTATATGTGAAAAAATACTCTTGGTATTATATGCCAACAAAACTCCACAAACTTTTAATTCATGGCCCCCAAATAATAAATTCTGCTTTACTGCCAATCGGCCAATATTCGGAGCAAGCACAAGAGGGAAGAAACAAAGATTTTAAAGCGTATCACACTGGATTTTCCAGGAAATGCTCCAGACACAAAAACTTGGAAGATATTTTTCATTGGTTTTATGTGTCGTCTGATCCACTGACCACTAGTCTAAGAAAGACCCCTCAAAGGAAAATGAATCAATTCTCTCCCGTATCCTTTCCCATCTGCCCGTACATCACTTTTGGCGTTGAAGAATCTTTTTCGGAGGACGAATAAGTTCACTTATCCTTTAGGTGAGCTTTAAGTTATAATTATTTTAACTTTAAAAATGTATTTCTTTTGAAATGATAAGAAAATAATTATTCAACTCCAGTTTAACCAATATTACTTTCTTCTTATATAACAAATAAATTGAAGGAAAATGTGAGATAAATAAAATACTCCAAAATATTGCAGAAATACATCATGGTCTATCAATTGTCGGATTTTATTATCATACGAATGAGATTAGTAGTGAGACAAATACTATTTTGCAGAATATCCCTGTCAAATGATTTATAAATTAATTTTCTTATGCATTATTGTCTATATTTATTCCAATTTTTAAAAAATTACAAATATGGCTTCAGATTCGGATTCAGCGACCCCCAAAACCCCTAAATAAACGTTTTATATGCGATTGGCATCTTATTTTACTTTTGGCCAGCTTTTCGGAGTTTTCCCCCAGTCGCCGCGGCGCGGCGGCTGGGCGGCATTTTCTTTCTTATCACGACTGTGGCCGAAGTCACTGGCCACCGCCTGACAGCACGTTTTTTGCTCTTTTCCTGTTTTTTTGCTCTTTTAGTTGTGCGCTGTCAAGGGAGACCGCGCTACGCGAGAATTGCTTGAGCATTTTTCCCGATATTGAGTCAGGTCCGCACGCTTTGTTGTCGCTTAAAAGTTTGATTTGGTCCCGGAGTTTGTCTTTAGTTATTTGCGATTTGTTGTCGTCCGGTATGCTCTGTTCCGAAGGGAAGAAGCATTCTTCGAAGGTATCTGGAAGGGCGTCCGGGACCGGGAGGTATTCTCCGACTACTTTGTGGTATGACTTGATTGGCAGCGGAGTGAATCTGTTTTGTAGCGCGTCAGCGAATATTTCTGATTCTCTTGCGGGATCGTACGTGGTGATGCGGCTGATGGGATCTTTAAGGGCCGTGATTGGCGCAGCCGGATTTTCATGTTTTTTTTAAGCTTCCACAGATCTCTGCGGTCTTTAATGTCTGCTTTTTTGATGAAATATAGCCATTCTGTCTCTCTGTGAGATTTTAATATTTGTAATTCTGCGCGGCGAGTTGACTGAAATACAGCTTTGTCCACGGGATCCCTTGAGGCGTAGAATTTTCGCTGAACTCTGCGCCGCTCCTGGATGAGCGCGATTATATAGGCGGGGAGGGTTCACGGCCGTTTTTTAGCGGCGTTCTGATGGAATTTATGTTATAAGCAGTGCGGACCTGGTATTCGAATTTATCGAGAGCTGAGTCGATTTCTTCGGGCGTTCTAGGTTTGGCAGTTGAGGCATGAATTTTATGGGCCACTCGGTCTCGATACTTTTGCCAATTAGTATTGATTTGGTGAGATTTTCGAAGAGAATATGGAAAGGCGCCTATGTAGATGGCTGAGATAATGGGAAGGTGATCAGAGAGTAGTTCGTTTAGGGGGCGTGGTACGGTTGGTTGAATGAAAGAAGAGTGGATGAAAAAATCTAAGATGTCGTGCGGGAGGTGATTGATCAGATGCGTAGGGCCAGATGGTGGGTGGAGAATGAGAGAAGGATGTGCGTTTAGGAAATCTCGCAGCACGTTTCCCGCAGAGTTATTTGCAGAGCATCCCCATTCTAGCCTTTTCGCGTTAATATCTCCGCCTATGATTATTGTGGCGCCTACTGTTGTTATTGCGTCCAGGCCTGTCGCTAGGATAGGGAGTGCGGGGCTGCGATGTATAGAGATAAAGTGAATCAGACCGGTGGCCGTTCCAACTTCAACTACAGTCGCCTCGAGGTTTTGTAGTTGCGGTGTTGTTAGTCGCGTGTGGGGTAGCAATTGCCGTCCCGCCGCCTTGCCTAGCGATTCGGTCATTTCGATAATGTGATACCCGCATAGGTTGAAATTTCTTGAGGGGGTCAGGTGGGTTTCTTGGAGTAGAAGAATGGCAATAGTCTTCATAGAATTTTTCAATTAGAATTTTGTGTTTTGACATGGTTCCGGCGGCGTTCCATGAAGCGACATTGTAAAGCCGATTGCTAATATGCGCCATTAAAAAAGTTCAGCGACGGCTTGAAAAGCGGCGACGTTTTTAGTTAGGATATCGCCTTTGCCTTTCATAATGGCTAGGGATATTTTTGCGGCTTTTATTAATTTTGATAGGTTGTTTTTTTTAATATTCCACCCCTCCAGTTACCCTGGAGAGGCAGGAGTTTATTAACGTTCAGGGGATACATTTTAGCTGCAGCCGGTTGGGCTTATGCAGCAGGGAGCGGGCCTGTCCTAAAACACTAGTTATAACTATCTTAAGAACTAATAAACTACTGAAACTGCCGCTTTGGGCATTGGCTAGTTTTATACAATAGTTATGTGGTTTCTAAAAAAGTTCTTTTTATTGTGACGTCAAAGAAGACATCAGTACGCATGTCGCGAAACTGCAGAAGTTGTTCGTGGATTTGAATGATGAACTAACGAAGAATAAAGAAAATACTTTGTCCGAGAGAATTTTGAATGGCCATATCTTATCTACGCTGGGAATGTCTATGTCTTCTTCTGCACTTCATGGATTAGGCTTGAGCCTGTTCCGTCTTCACAAGTTTTCCTTCCATCGTTTTTTGGGTCTGCCCACGTCTCTCTTTCCAAGGTTGGTAGAGTAAAGCTAATTTAGGTAGTCTTGAGTCATCCATCCTTTGCGTGTGTTGATACCAGTTATTTCGATATTTATTTATTTTGCTTCCAATTCCTTCAGCATTTAGTTTTTCCCTAATATTCTCATTACGAATATGATCTTCTTTCGTGCAGCCTAGTGTTCTCCTCAAAAACTTCATTTCAGCGGCCTGACTTGTACTGAAGGTTCTTTTTGTTTCGCTTCCCTGTAGAAGAATTGGAAGAGCCATAGTCTTATAAAACTTTAATCTTATATCTTGTCTCGTCTTGTTTTTTAGTGTGTTATGTATAATACCACAAATTCTTTGGAATCTTGCCAATTTAACGTTGATGTCTTTATTGGTATCTTGATCGACTTGACCACCTAAATAGTTGAAACTGGAAATTTGTTCTAAAATTATTTTATCCAAAATAATTTTTGATCTTATTAAATGTTTTCCCCAAAATGCCATCACGTTTGTTTTTTCTTTCGATATTTCAACATCGTATTTTTTACACAAATGATTTAAGTGGAATAAGGAATATTGTAAATCATCTTCTGTTTCCTGGAATATTAAAGCGTCATCTGCGTAGAATAAAATATATGAAATATTTTGTTTTGATATCTTAATACCTTTGTAAATTATTTGCTTCCAATTTTGGATAATGTCATCAATATAAATATTAAAAAGTGTCGGTGAGACTGGGCATCCTTGCCGCACTCCTCTGTTTATCAATATTTTATCAGTTTCGTTTATTCCTACTTTTATAACAATAGTAGAGTTGTTATACAAGCTCTTTATTGCTTCTACTAACTTTTGAGGATATCCATTATTTTCCATTATAGACCAGAGTTTCACTCTATTTACATTATCGAAGGCTTTTACAAAATCTATGAAAGTTATGTGTGTCTGTTGGTTGAACTCCTTTTTTCTATTATTTGTTGCAGTATAAATATATTGTCTGTAGTCGATCTTGCTTTTCTAAAACCATTTTGTTCTTCACCAATGAGAGTTTCTGAGATACATTTTAGCCTTTTATTTAATATTCTAGCGTACAGCTTGTACACTGGATTTAAGATACTGATCCCTCTGTAATTATTACAATCTTTGCGATCGCCTTTCTTGAATATGGATATTACTTTGGGAGTTTTCCATGATTCTGGTATTTTATTAGTTTGTCAACAATAATTTACGATGTGTTGTAGTCGCCAGTGGAGCATCATCCCGCCGTATTTTAATAGTTCTGCATTTAGGTTGTCTGTTCCTGTTGCTTTCCTATTTTTAAGTTCTTTCAAAGCATCTCATTCTTTCTTGCATCTCTATTATTGTTATGGGATCGACTTCACTGCATATTACTTCACATGTTTCATGTTGTGCTTCATTTTCGTTATACCATAAGTTTCTATAGTGTTTAATCCAGTCTGTTTTATCAATTACATCTATTCTCACTGTATCCTTTTCTTCT
The DNA here is from genome assembly GCA_031308135.1 of Acheta domesticus. Lineage (NCBI taxonomy): Eukaryota > Metazoa > Arthropoda > Insecta > Orthoptera > Gryllidae > Acheta > Acheta domesticus. The sequence goes on along the minus strand of JAHLJT010002406.1, from coordinate 141,883,229 downwards.
TTGTTAAGATGTTTAAGTATCTTATAAGCAAAATTCTGTCTTCCGTGTATATCATTTTCTATTTGGCTTATAAATGTATCCCATGCATGTTGTTGAACTTGTCGAATACAATTTTTTGCTAAATTACTCTTTTCCTTGTATCTTTCTTTACACTCTTTTGTTGCAGTAGTTTATTAGTTCTTAAGATAGTTATAACTAGTGTTTTAGGACAGGCCCGCTCCCTGCTGCATAAGCCCAATGCCCCCTCTATGCGCCTGCTTGCTAGCGGTTTAGAGACCTTCTTGTTCTCCATCACATCTCAGTTGCTTGATAACACGTCCTGGCTTCATTCGTCTTGGCTTCATTCAACAACTGATCCAAAACGGTGCATACTTCATTTTTCTGTTTCAAAAAGAAAACTCTATGATATTTGTTGAAGTCATCTTTAAAACACACAAGTAGCTCTCCTTTCCGACAGATTCAGTCGACATGGTTCCGTTTACATCAGCGTCGATTTGTTCACCAGTTGACATTCATTCGTTTCTTGAATGGCAACCTAGCGCATTTTTCCCAGTGCACATCTATCGCAGAAGTCTTCCTTGCCTTCGTCCACGTTGATGTTCATCTGCTTCAGGACGCTCTTCACGTGTTGTTTATGTTGATGGCCAAACCTTTCATGATAAACTTGCAATGTCTGCGATGATGTCACCATATTCATTTGAACTTGTTGCGTCGGCTTCACAATGCACATGTTCAATACATACAGACCATGACTACCATATCCTGTCATTATCTTTTTTCCAGTGACACTATCTTCAATGCTGACACTTCGATCATCAAGTCTCTTAGAAAAACCTTTTCTCGCAGCTGCTTTCACGGAAAATAAATGGGCACTTGCTTCAGGAACATACAAAACATTTTTCAGTACGACATTCGACCAAACATTATTCAGAGTACTTAAATGTTCACACTTTCTTGTCCATAAGCCAGCATATTTACACCTTGTTTCCCGAGCGAAATCTTTTCAGGAACGGCAAACTTCTCCTACGATGTAAAATACTGTTTATTCGAGGTGACGTGATTTGTGGCGCCACTGTCGCAGTACCACTTGTCGGCTTCAATAAAGTTATCGACTGAGGCACCCATGACATGCGTCATAAACGCTACACTTGCATCAGAGTGACTTCTGTTTCCATCAGCTCCATCTGTCTTCTTCTCCGAACACTCATACTGTCCAATGACCCAACTACTTACATTTGTGGCATGGAAACTTCTGTTTTGCACGTTGAACATTCTTCTTTGATTTTTCCCCGGTGTCACTTTCATGACAAGGCTTCTTGTTAGGACCACCGCGTGCAACAAACGCAGTCGATTCGACATTCCCTTGATCACGCAATTCAATCGCGCACAATCTTTCAATCAACAAATTCACAGTTTAATTTTCCGACGAAATCGTGACCCACAAGTCTTTAAAATTGACATATTCCTCCATCTAGGGAGTACATGACCTTGACGCTGGTGGTGGAGCTTCAGTGCCTCCATGACCCTGAGAGCTATGCCGTCGGTAGCGTAGCTACTGGTAGGGCCTCCCTTGCCGGACAGGTCGATGGGGAGGGGCCAGACGAAAAACTACTCCAGAAGAGGACCTCAGCAACACCAGAAGAGGACCTATAGAAGCGGCAGTTCGCTGAAAACAGGAAGCAATATTATACTTTCTTACTTCGCGAGAGGCTTTGGAGTTAAATTCATACTCGCAATCTTCAATCTTCAATTTTGTTGTAGGTGCTGAAGATAGGCTATTTGTTTGTTTCTTACTAGGTTTTCAATCTTACTATTCCAAATTTTCAGGCTCGTTTTACTTCTTATTTTCCTCTTTCTGCCTATTGCTTCTCTTGCCGCCTTTTCAATGCAGTTTGCACATTATTCTATTCTTTTTCTATATTATTCTCAGTTGGCGTTTCTAATAAGTATTTCTGCAATCTAGTTTGGTACAGCAATATTATACTTTCTTCTTGTAGAAGATGTACTTTGTATACTTCTTCTGAATTGTTTTTCTGTCGTTTTGTAGTCTTCCATCTTTTCTAGAGATTGAATTTGCTAATCAATTTAAAGTGATCAGAGCCTATATCACATCTCCGATACACATTTATTTGTAATTTTAATTTTTCATTTATTAGGAAATAATCAATTATCATCTTATATCCTCTAGCACACCAAGTGTATTTATTTACATCTCGTTTTCTGAAGAAAGTATTGGAGATCTTTAAACTGTTTGTGCTGGCAAATTGAATAAGTTCATTTCCATTATTGTTTAGGGTTTTTTCTCCAAATGACCATATTCCAGGTATAGGGGTATTACCTACTCTAGCATTAAAGTCACCACATACAATAAGATGGTCATTTTGTTTTATCAATATGTTTCTGCAGTAGCTTATATAGCTCTTGTGTTTCCTCCTTTTTCCCTTCTTCTGGGGCATACAGTCCTATTATTGTCAGATAACCTTTGGATATCCTAAGTCTTAAAGATATCACTCTCTCATTAATGAAATTATAACTTTCAATTCTTGATTTCCGACTTTTATGAATAAGAATGGCTATTCCTGCCCGCGCCCTTATATTTTGGGATACAGCGCTATAAATCATTATGTATTCGTCCAGTTCTTTTGTCCCTTTCAATTTTTTCTTAGTGTCTGTGATGATGGCAATTTGTATCTTTCTCTCGAGCATAATTTTTTCCAGTTCCATTTCATTAGACCCCAATCCTCTCACATTCCAAGTTGCTATCCTTAATTCCTCCAAATTCCTTTATTCTTGTCCTTTTCGTGCGTTGGCCGTCGTCTGTTCTTGTCCGACGTTATCTTGTGAAGATTGCGAGTATGAATTTAACTCCAAAGCCTCTCGCGAAGTAAGAAAGTATAATATTGCTTCCTGTTTTCAGCGAACTGCCGCTTCTATAGGTCCTCTTCTGGTGTTGCTGAGGTCCTCTTCTGGAGTAGTTTTTCGTCTGGCCCCTCCCCATCGACCTGTCCGGCAAGGGAGGCCCTACCAGTAGCTACGCTACCGACGGCATAGCTCTCAGGGTCATGGAGGCACTGAAGCTCCACCACCAGCGTCAAGGTCATGTACTCCCTAGATGGAGGAATATGTCAATTTTAAAGACTTGTGGGTCACGATTTCGTCGGAAAATTAAACTGTGAATTTGTTGATTGAAAGATTGTGCGCGATTGAATTGCGTGATCAAGGGAATGTCGAATCGACTGCGTTTGTTGCACGCGGTGGTCCTAACAAGAAGCCTTGTCATGAAAGTGACACCGGGGAAAAATCAAAGAAGAATGTTCAACGTGCAAAACAGAAGTTTCCATGCCACAAATGTAAGCAGTTGGGTCATTGGACAGTAGAGTGTTCGGAGAAGAAGACAGATGGAGCTGATGGAAACAGAAGTCACTCTGATGCAAGTGTAGCGTTTATGACGCATGCCATGGGTGCCTCAGTCGATAACTTTATTGAAGCCGACAAGTGGTACTGCGACAGTGGCGCCACTTCAACTAGAAATGAACAATTAGAACATTGAAGGAAAAATAATAAAAAAGACTTTTATAAAGATCAGCGATTTTGTAATTATTTTCAAATGTGATCAAAGAAAATTATAATTTATTTTGTTTATGAAAGATTACACAATGTAAAGATTTATGAATAAAACATGAAATACAACGAGAATTTCTATTTATTTGATATTATAATTATAACAAAATAGTGCAGTTATATAAGTAATACAATGGTACATGTAATACAGGAGAAAATTATAATAATTCAGAGAGAGTACAGGGAAAACAAAAGGAAAATAAATTGGGTTTTCCGGCGGTCACCCTGTCATTGCATGGGTTTAAATTTACCGATAAAAGACTTAGTTCATTTTATTTTTATCTATACACATCCTCTGAACTCTTTTGGACCCAAGATAAAAGCTGCCTAACTCATCCTTTGTGTTATAGTACTGAACTAAAGAGGACAATCTTTATATATATATATATATATATATATATATATATATATATATATATATAAAGGGGTCTCTCCAACTTCAAATTTTCTCAACTTCGACACAGCTGTGAGGTTTTAGTTAGGAGAGATTATACAGCATTTAATCGTGAAATGGAAGAGTCTGTAGCATGCAATCCCCAAAATTTCTGGAAATAATAAATTCAAAAGGATTTTGAGGGGTCTACCCAATAAGATGAATTTTGAAAATCAATCCTTTGATTGTGGAATGCCTTTCCAAATTCTATAAGACTTTAAATAAACCATCCATTATTTCATATATACATGTAAACGATCAAAGTCCTTGTAATTTGGATATAATCGATTTTACTATTCCTGACGTCTTTGCTAAAGTCGAAGGACTGGACATTAGGCCCGCAACAGACTACACCGAGGAATGTGTTTCCAGAAATGTGCGACGCGAAATGTGGAAAATCGAAACAAAGGACTCTTATGGATCCCCACACACTTGAAAGAGTTTCCTCGTTCGCCTCTGCGGCGGCGAAAGAGTTCCTCGCTCGAGGCGGTCGGCGAGCGAGTTTTCTCGGACACATTTCTACTCCTTCACTTGTTATACGACATTTAGGTATTAGCTGCCGCAGGAAAACACCAGAGAACTGAGTGAGGTTATAATATTTAGCAGTAAAAGATGCGATAAACTACCAGTTTTTTAATTGTTTTCTTGAATTTTCTCTTAAAACGGAAATGAACAAGTAAAAACTTGTATGGTAGATATTCTTATTTGTGTGAAACCCGCTCATAATGAGTAATATAAAATTAAAAATTTTAAGCAAGTAACTTGAAAGGATATTTTGAAATAATTTAATTAATTTAATACTTTTCTGAATTGGTATTTATGAATGAATTTATTAATTGTGAATTTTATGAATTATTTGATCATTCATTATCTATCCATTATTCAACCAACAAATATAGTAAATCAGAGCGTGATAGAGATTACGGAGTTCAAGAAAATTTGCTGATGTACAACTTCTCCCTTATACGTCACTTAATTTCTTGTTTTTTTACAATAAATAATGATTTGATGCAATGTAGTAGTGTGTTTCTCTCTTGCTAATTCGAACTCGTTAAACAAATGGTTTACGATTATTGTAACAAAACAAGGACATCACGAGTTAAAATTACATAAGAGCATTTAATAAAACAAGAAATGGGACTCTCAGATCATCTCATAGCTAAAACTGCTGCCATCACTCTCGGCTTGTGGCACATAAAGGCATTTCGAGACATCGAATAACCTCTTTGTAGCGTGTGGACGCAGCCTCACCGGCCTCTTTCCAGTGGCGTAGCGTCAGGGGACGCTGAGATGCAGAGCATCCCCGTATATAATATTAATAAAGAACCCTAAATACTATATTGATAATCTTACAAGTGGTCCGTTGAGCGAAACTCGTTTTATATTAATTTTAAATAGATTTCCTATGATTGAATTCGTCGGGTTGTTGAAGCTGGCCTGTGATTGCTTGGAAGCTAAAATGCTTCTAGCGTCTGCCACGAGATTGCGACGAGCAATGACGCATGCGCAGATGGCGAGGTTCCCCTCTCTCCTCTTCTCCCTAGCCCAGAGAAACTCAATTGCTTTACGCCAGCATCCACTGCGGAAAGAAATTCGTTTGTGCACGAAAGCGCAGCACACTTCAGGCGGTCAGCAAGTGATCTCTCTCTCTCTTTCTCTCGGGAGTCCCCGCTAGATCATGGTCACAAACTGTAGAAATAGTGTCTATTATTTTTTATTAATATCCAAGAAATTGAATTATCCCTGAAATAGATTAAATATTATTTTTGTCTGCAATGCACAAATTAACAAGTGGTCTCATTGCCGTTCACGTATAAGAATTAAAGCTGAGTCATTGTACAATTTGCTTTCAAGACATCGGCAGCCCTGACTGCTGTGAGGATTTTGTGGAAAGCGCCTACATCGTCGTAAGCACGAAGTCGTGGTTGTAAGCTTTCGTGGTCGTAAGCAATCGAGATCGTGGAAGTAGTTCCAGTGTACCTGCCTTGTGTTGCGTTCGCCTTTTAGTGAAGTAGTTGATAGTGACATTTTGTGTGTTATTGTTGAGCATCCCCAAACGTCCGAGTCACTCTACGCCACTGCAGGCTCTTTCCACATTTCTCGCAACGCATTCCTCGGTGTAGTCTGTTGCGGACCTTATATTTCGGTTTTTCTCTCTTGGCGCAAGGGAAGTGTCAATAAAATGGAATATCTCACGGTATTTCGCGTCGTTCTCCGTTGTGCCACCTATCGCATGATCGCCAGCACTGATCGGTACAGGCGCGATCATGCGACCCCCAGCGGCACAACAGAGAACGACGCGAAATACCGTGAGATATTCCATCTTATTGATACACACCCGTGAGCCAAGAAAGAAAAACCGAAGTATAGTAAGAGTGCGAGTCCTGATGGGTACCACAGTTTTTTTTTCTTAAAGGCTGTTACTTCTTTGTATCTATTTCAATACAACGTTTTCATATTTTACAAATTGAGTTCTATCAGAAATGTAATTCAAGAACCAATCTAAAAGAGATCCTGTAAATCCAAATGATTTCAGCAAAGGTTGTGATTTACAGAATCAAAAGCTTTACAGAAATCATGTAAATACTTTCAACTGGAATTTTGTTTTCTAAAGATCCCAGAATTTATCGTGTAAAACAAAATTCCAGTTGAAAGTATTTACATGATTTCTGTAAAGCTTTTGATTCTGTAAATCAAAACCTTTGCTGAAATCATTTGGATTGACAGGATCTCTTTTAGATTGGTTCTTGAATTACATTTCTGATAGAACTCAATTTGTAAAATGTGAAAACTTTGTTTCGAAATGGATTGACATTTCGTCGAGAGTTCCCCAGGGTTCTGATTTTGGACTGCTTCTCTTCTTAATTTTTATTAATGACATTGCCCTTATTCTGAGAGACATAGAATTCCTTCTTTTTGCAGACGACTTAAAACAATCGAGTATATCATTTCAGGATGAGACTGATTTGCAAAACAGTCTGAATTCACTTGTCAAGTAGAATAGAAGAAACGATATTTGTCTCAATCATTCTTAATGCAAAACAATCACATTTTCAAGAGCAAAGCAGCTTATTTGGTGAGGGTGACGTCTGTTACGGACCTTGGTGTGATTTTTGATGACAAGACAAGTTTCTCTTTACACCTTTGATCCAACAATCAGGAATTCTATACTTTAGGCTTCCTTAAAAGAACCTACAAGGACCTTAAATTTGTTTATACTCTAAAACTCTATATTTATCAGTGGTTACACCCATATTGATATATGCATCCATAGTTTGGTCCCTTTACTTTGAAATTCACATAAAGAGTCTCAAAACATGTGCAACATACATTTTTTCAAATGATTTCTTCGTGAATGGGATTACCAGACTCTTTCATTGAACATGATTATACTGCCATATCAAATGTGTTAAATATACTTACACAGAAATCACTTAACGACATGAAATTTTTAGAGTGTGGTTAATGGAGATAGTGATTATCCTTATTTATTAAGTAAAATAAAATTTTAAATACCAACTATCTACTCAACAAACTCCAGGTTTTGCCATTGATACAGATTCTTGGCAATGTATACATTAAATAATCCATTAACCAGAATGTGTAGCTATGCTAATGAACATAATGTATCAGTGAATGCTGCAAAATTTGCTGTTCAATTGAAATGTGATATTTAAGTTTAAATAATTATTTTCTGTATCCTACATTGTGCGCTACTCAGCTGGTCGGATATTATATTATTTTATTGTAAAAAGGACCTTAATCCACATATAAATAAATAAATTTAAAAGCACAGCTGAATGTTCATCTGAACACAAATAGGCAGGATTTTCAAAAAAATTGTAATTCTATAATTAATGTGGCAGAGGTGGCCCTTTGAATTCTGATATTGTTATTTTGATTTAAGGGGGATACTTTACATAAAACCTCAGGGACGTTTTCTAAATTTTCTGAAACGGCTTCATATTTTTTTCTCAGATTAAACAAAGAATGCTAATAAAACTGGTGCTGGTCTGATATTCTTTTAACTCTCTGAAAGTTAGCAATTGCACAAGTTAAAATTTTTTCTGTCTTCTTCATACTACAATATTGAAGAGAGGTCTTTTCTGAATGAAATCGGTTCATAAAAATTATGATCTGTTCTTTAAATGAGGTCGTGTAAATTTTTTTCAAAACATTATAGTTCTTGCATAATTTAGCATGAAACGAATACAATTTCAAAAACAAGATATCCTTAAGAATGGAACCAAATTTTTTATTAAATTATATTTTATGCATTTGGCCCATATTACTGACAACAGACCATTATTACTGATTTTTATATTGATAATTTACTTTTGTAAATTGTATAAATAATTCACTTTAATGTGCATTTCATTCAGCTTTTGCCTTGGAAATGAAGGTTTTTATAAAGAATGTAAGCCTGAAGATGGGGAAAATAATCCTTGAAACTGTAACTAAATGAAATGCACATTAAAGTGAATAATTATACAATTTACAAAAGTAATAAGTTCTCTGTTCTCAATAACATGGGCGAAATAGACATAATTTAATGAATATAAAATAATATGAAGACATATAAATGATAAATAATCCCAATTTTTTCTGTATTTTTTTTTATTCTCAAAGTGTAGGTAGTAAACTTACGCAAACAGCCAGGTCCGATTTTTATTTCATTCTGTGAATTTTCAAAAATTGCAAATATTAGGAGAAAGTTAGTGTTGTTGTCCTCGTTTTGTTTTAGTTCATTTGGACCATTAAAAATGTTCATTTGTTTTGCTTGAATTATACTGTAACACACACAAGCTCTCTTTGTGTTTGTTGTTCGCTGAAGTGGAATGAAGATAAGAAACTAGTAATTAACATGAAGTCTGTCCTTTATACGTAGACACATGTCTGAACAATTTCTGGTATATCAGAAAATAGGAAAAAGTCATGGAACATCAGACATTTTGCATTCAACAAGAGACTGTACCCAGAAGGAAAGGAAGATGTTATCCAGGTAAACCACAGAGCCGTAGTCAGGGAGAGGCATAACCTTAATTCCTCAAAATATTTATTTAGAAAGGTGTCTGTAACAAGTAGTAATGAAGAGTCTTTACCTACATTTTTGGACTAAACACTTCCAAAATGAACAATGAACTGAATACAATGAAATAAGAAACACAATTTTGTTCTCCTTTTATTTTTTTTAGATTTCAACAGCAATCAAAATTACTTTATAAAAATTTCAATTGTTTTTGAAAATATATTTTATAGAGGATACCCGTTTCTGGGTTGTACATAACTTTTTATTTCTTTTGAAGCATGTAGGAATTAGAAAAATGACAATAAAAAAACACATTTTTCATTGTGTAGAGGGATTAAGGTTGGAAAATAACTTGGGTGCATTTTGTTATCATCTTACTAGGCCGGATGCTTTGACACACAGAATTTAGGGGAAAACAGAGTCAAGTGGTTATAGAGCATCCTGAATATTTTAATTAATTATATTATGTAATTATTTTAATTATATAAAGATTGAAGCTAAAATACCACAAGTATCAATTAAGGAAATTATCATTAAGAGTTCAGAGAGTTCCATAATAATTCAAGTGAATCACACACTCAAAATAACTAAAGTATATATAAAGTTAAAAATAACATTTCTTTTACTTTCTTGAGAAATGAACTCAACAATTCTCATACTAAATACTTTATAGGTAAGCCAAGTAGGAAGTTCACAAGAACCCTGAGCACTGTATTGCATGCTTGGAAAAATTCTATTGCAAGCTCTGTGTATTCTTTCACTTTCACAGAGAGGTTTTGAAGTTAGGTCCCATTAGACTTGAAATAATTACAATTTGTAGAAAAAAGTGGTTTAGCAAAACTTGTCCGCACATTTTTCTACATGTTTCTGTTCATTTAACATGAAATTCTACATGTAAATGTAATAACTACACTAACATAAACCTAACCATAGGGATGGCAATACAGTATTTATTTACAGCAAACCATTAACATTTTAGAACAAAACACAAGGTTTAATGGAGAAACCAGTGAAAACAAAATGTACACGTTAATGGGAGATCCATTATATAACAATTACCATTATATAATACATTACTGTTATTGTCTAATATTGTGTGTTTTAAACAATAGTTAATTACTCAAAAAATATTAATTTAAAATTGTTATAAAACACTCTGATTTTTGAATTTGACTATCATCTTGGGACATCAATAACAAAAGTATATATAAAGTTAAAAATAATGTTTCTTTTACTTTCTTGAGAAATGAACTCAACAATTCTCATACTAAAATCTTTCAATTTCGTTTATAGGTAACTCTACACTTAGGAATATGTTAATGTTAAATGAGAATCAAATGAAATATGTTTTTTTTTAAGAAACCAATGAATTCTAGGTCTCTTTTTTCCAGTCATATTATCCAATTATAATAATCTACCAATGACGATCTCTCAACTCAAAGACTGTCCTGCTAAAAAATTCCATCATACTTCAGAAACAAGAGCCATAAATCTGAAGCTTATTTCCTATGTAGTTTCTATTGCATGGGATGTTTCATATTTCTTACTTTTATTTATATTACATATTTCTATCAAATTGTGCCAAAACTTCTTATTGCAATTTTCATTCATACTTCCAAAGAAACCACTCTACTGAAAGTAGGAGGCCTTTGCCCCATATGGGATGTTACATTACATGGGATTACTATTACTTCCACAGTAAAAAAGGAAAGGTAGGCATTCTGGAGCTTGAGAAAAGTTCATAGACCCGACGTATCCCCTTTTTGATGTCCAACTATTAAACTGTTGTTTTTTTTAACCTCAGTAAAATAAATACCACCTGATCTTAAATGTGTGAATTATCACAAATGGTAATGAATTATTGTAAAAGAACGTACAATGAATTCAGTATAAGGATCTTTGATTTGCATTATAACAGATCACAAACTCTCATTGGCAGTATCATTACATTTTTCCACCAGTGCAGCATTATCTACAAAATATACCTGAACTGATAAGAAGTTCTTAAGAACTATGCTTAGTATAAAGTATTAATTCACGAAAAAAATAAAAATAAAAAAGAAAGAGAGGTTCCTGATGGTCAATCTATTTAAACCAATTTGTTTAATTCTGCTTTGACTATTTCTATTTACTCAGAGTTGGAAAAAACTAAATACTGGCTTTGTATGCAGTAATGCTCAAAATTCATAGTTTGAAATCACATAATTATTTCATTTTTAAATAAAAATGGTTATCACAGTTTAAAGGATTATTACAATCTTACATAATGTAACTCAAAACAACAGCTCAAAGGTACCTTTTATTATTGTATTTTATTTACACATCAGCAACTCCTAAAAAGACACTAAATATTTCACACTTGGCATAACCCAATTTTAACGTTTTACATATGGTATCTTCATTATAATTAATGGCTAAATTCCAGGAAACTTTTTACAGTTGAATTTCAATACCACAAGATCATCTAGTATTATCTACACATATTCAGTCAAAATGTTAATGATAATTCAACACTTTATTTATAAATTAGATGCTTCACAGCTTTTTGCCTGCTCAACTTTACCTGCTCTTTGCACAAGGATTTCTTTACTTTCGCATTAAAAATTATTTCTTTTGCGGTGTGAAACAAGACGTATTATATTCTACAGAACACCTTATCAATGTTTTCTTACAGAACTTCAAATTATAATTTCTGTTACACCGAGCTCTTCATCAGATGGCAAAGTGATTTTCTCCGGGTCTATCAGATTGGGATCGATTAATGGACCGCCAAGTGCTTCTCGTCTTCTTATTTCCAAAAATGCTTCACGTTGGGCCCAATTCATCAGCTTGAAGTCTGGAGCGTAGGCCCAGTAAAATCCACCAAACACTATGCATAGTGTAATCGTGGCAAACATTGTACTGTGCATTGCATTTTGATCCATTGTTTCATCGTGAGCGTCAAAACCGTAGCTAACCCAATTCTTTTTCACCTTGCAATCGGTCTCCGACTTTTCTACTTTCTCAGCAACTGTAGCAGTTTCTCTATTTTTCCTTGAAGTGGATATGAATCGAGCCTGTTGTCCCATCAAAAGTCTTAGAGAACGATAACACCTCAGCACTGCCATATTAGACATTTAAAAAAATCTTTCTTCTAACTTCTACCACGGTATAAGATAAACACGAAGTCTTACAAGGAGGAAATTTAACTCCGGTGTTGGAGGGTTGGTGGGGGTACGTACGAAAAACGTCGGCAGCTATAACTCGTTCACTTTACATTTGCAGACGGCAGAACTAGGAACTATACTGCGATTTTTCTAAGAAGAGCTCTCAAGATAACTCAAATCCCATCTTCGCGATGGAATATGTCACGGCATTTCGCGTCTTTTCTCGGTCTTGCCGATAGAAGTCGCATGATCGCAAGCACTACTTCATACGGTCGCGATTGTGCGAAATCTAGCGGAACGGCTAGAAAGACGCGAAATGCCGTGACATATTCCATCGTGAAGATGGGATTTGAGTTATCTTGAGAGCTCTTCTTAGAAAAATCGCAGTATAAAGTTGTTTTGAAAGTCAAGGCCCGAACCATATACTGCGATTTTTGTAGGAAGAGCTCTCAAGATAACTCAAATCCCATCTTCGCGATGGAATATGTCACGGCAATTCGTATCATTCACAGTCGTTCCGCTAGATTTCGCACGATCGGGACCGTATGAAGCAGTGCTTGCGATCATGCGACTTCTACCGGCAAGACCGAGAAAAGATGCGAAATGCCGTGACATATTCCATCGCGAAGATGGGATTTGAGTTATCTTGAGAGCTCTTCCTACAAAAATCGCAGTATAGACTAAGGACATCTTTACTCTATGCCCGAACACACAATCGAGAATACACGAATGGCAAGTTAGTTGCTGCCGGTTGCTAAGAAAATATTCATGAAGGGTTTAACAACTCTTTAAGATTTATTTAATTTCAATGTACTTCGGGGAAAACCTAACTTTTTTCACAAGGTTTATCCGTGTGTAAATGAATGTCTTATAAGTTCAATATTTTAGTTACATGTTTTATCTCTTACATTCTTTCCCAGTCGCTCAATTTTCGTTTTCATATTCCGTAAGTTATATTAAATTATTAAAAAGTATAATGCTTACATACAAAATACTATCTGGCAAGTTTTAGTAACAATTTAACAATTACATCTAATACTAATTATTACAAACAATTGCATCTAATATTAAAAGCCCCTTAAAGACCCGTTTCTACGTGCGACACTTGGGGTGTTGACCGGTCAGCCCGCTAGGCGCGCCATGATCGCGACTTTCGATCAAGCTCAGCTTGATTCCTCTAGTGCACTATACTGCGATTTTTGTAGGAAGAGCTCTGAAGATAACTCAAATCCCATCTTCGCGATGGAATATGTCACGGCATTTCGCGTCTTTTCTCGGTCTTGCCGGTAGAAGTCGCATGATCGCAAGCACTGCTTCATACGGTCGCGATCGTGCGAAGTCTAGCGGAACGACTGTGAATGATACGAAATGCCGTGACATATTCCATCGCGAAGATGGGATTTGAGTTATCTTGAGAGCTCTTCCTACAAAAAGCGCAGTATAGCGATAGCAGAGACACCTTGCGGTAGAATTTGTAAGTTTATCAGTTGCTTGCATGCACCAGGCAACACCGCCTGGAATACAAGGCCTGCCGACGTATTCCGTGACGTCACATAGGAAGGCCGAGAATCGCCGGCCGCGGTGGCCGCTCGGCTATAGAGCCGCTGTAAATATTGCATCGTTTCCCGGGGTATTTGGAATTCTTTCTGTTTTTAGTTCATTTAAACTTGAGGCATATGGCTAATTGCAAGGTCAAAAAATAAAGACATTTATTTATTTATTTAACGTCAAAAACTTAGCATTTAAACTTATGTATCGATTTTAACACACTCATGTTGTTGTCACTCACACAACAACACAGCTCATGTCTTATGTTGCAACACTATTTTTGCTTGCGTCTTTTACATTCTGACATTGTTTTTCGTTTTAAATGGTCAGTTTTTCTTTTTGAATAATTATTTAAAAGTAGGTTGGCAGTTATATAATTTTTTGAATAATGTTCTTACCGTTATGGTGTTCAATGTTATGACCTTGAAAGAGATTGTTTGGAATATTCATTACTCCTAAAGAAACTACTACATTCTTATAATTTGATACCATCAAAAATTCATTTTCTATTTCTTTTGAAATTAATTTTTGCACAATAATGTACAAATAAGACGTACAACAAACAACATCTTTATGAGGGTAAAACAGACTACCTCTGTTATTTGAATTAATCAACATATCATATCTACCAGACTTTTCTGCAATTAAATATTGTTTACAATAGTCATATTTGATTTTTTGTTATAGCATAAGCATTGTATCCCCCAATATATGTTAAAACGGAACAGGTTGATACTGGAATGTCATCAATATCGTCCTCATCTACAGCACAATTACTTTTCAAAATATCTGGAACCACTGTGTTGTGTAGGTCTTCATCCTGAGACATGAATTCGTCGCATCAAATTCACAAAACATCCACAGAAACTTGACTGAGACTGTGAGATTTCAAAATCAGGGACATGGCATTCTGAATTCGCAGTTTGCTTTCACTTCCAAAAATTTTGCCTAACAGACACATGACACAGGGCTCCAGACAGATGAAACTGTGCTTTAGAAGAGTCTTGCTCCAAATGAGGATTACTGGAAAACGTGCTGCAAGTTTGCCTAATAGTTCAGGAACTGGGTAATTTCAAATTACCAGATGATTTCAGATATTTATATCCATGAGGTGATATCGAGTGAAAAAGACTACAGAATATAAGTAATTGTCAAAATATCTTGCAGTAGTTGTAGGTAGTGGAAGTAATAATATTTGTTCTTTCATAAATCCAATGTCTGTGGATCTCTGGTATTACTGTTTCCAAATGATCAAGAAAATG
Source organism: Acheta domesticus (assembly GCA_031308135.1). Classification (NCBI taxonomy): domain Eukaryota; kingdom Metazoa; phylum Arthropoda; class Insecta; order Orthoptera; family Gryllidae; genus Acheta; species Acheta domesticus. The sequence goes on along the minus strand of JAHLJT010002406.1, from coordinate 141,868,190 downwards.
TGTGATCAAGTCGATAACATGTTTTATGGAGAAATTGCGACAATTATTGCAGAAAGCTCCACTGATTTCACTAACAATATTCTACAAGTCGTGTATCTTATTGATCTTCCTTGGTAGTTTTCCAGATGGAAGCGAGTGTATTTCAGCATCCTCATTGAAAGCAGATAATATAAATTCTTCACTAACATTAATAGCACAAAACATTCTTGGCTGACAGTTTCCTTTCACTAACAAAATTTACATAATTTTCTTTCAGCAATACCGTCCAATCTGCAGGTAAACTTATGTCACACACTTTGGACTTCAATACTTCATAGTAATGAAACGAATTCTTCTCATTATGTGTCTCAAAGGAAACGATGCTTTCCTCGACGACATTTCTTAAAGACTCGTTCTCCAATCGCATACGTCGCATATCCGAGTTTTCTCGAGCAGATGTCGAAGGCCATGACAAATACTTTGGTATTCCAGGCATTACAGACGGTTCAGCACCTAGAAATAATAATTAACTTTGTTATCTCAAACCTACATTGTAGAATGTTAAATTACCATTTACATACTTTTTGTACTAGAACTCTCTGAAAACCTAAAAAATCATTCTATTGTCTCAAGTGAAGCAAATTCTGAAGTCGCCAGACACCTAAAATCACTAAATTTGCATACGATCCCCACAAAAATCATGACTACACAAAACAAACTCTAAGCAAGAAGAACAGCTGTCCTTTCAACTCTTCAGAACTTTACAATAATCAACCCTTTAATGCACAAGGTACTTATGAACTTTACTGTTAAGAATAATTGCATAAAGACTAAGATCTCCTTCTGAATTACATTATTCTCCTTCTGAAGTCATATATAGTTCCCAAATAATATATTATTTAACTCACCATCAACAAGCCTGGGGCATGACAATGGGGCATTAATTTGCTTCCATGTTTTCTCATCGTAGGCTGAACTACTTCTTTCAACATCACGTTCGTTAAAATGTAGTTCACAAACCTACACATGAAATAGAAAACAAGATATTGCCAACAAACTAAAGAATCCAGTTCCAGAGAGAATTGGACAGAAAGGTGGTTAGGTATAGAAATCTAGTATGTATCACCAAGTTAAGTAATCTATGAATAATATAATCGAAGATAAGAAATACATATTTTAAAGATAGATTGTAGCTCACCTTTATGTATGTTGTGGGTATAAAATCATTTATACATATTGCTCTCATCAATTTTCTTTTTAACTGACGTCCTTTGGAAACGAAAAAATACCCAACCGAGGTCCATTCTTATAATTTGCCTGGCACCCCGGCAAACAACTAGGCATAATTTCTGCACTTATATCCCTACACACACACACACGGTTTAAGTATATTTTACCATTAAATAACTAAAAACATTAAGTCCAGGCCCCGAAACAACACTACCGCACTATACTGCGATTTTTGTAGGAAGAGCTCTCAAGGCCACTCAAATCCCATCTTCGCGATGGAATATGTCACGGCATTTGGCGTCTTTTCTCGGTCTTGCCGGTAGAAGTCGCATGATCGCAAGCACTGCTTCATACGGTCGCGATCGTGCGAAATCTAGCAGAACGACTGTGAATGACACGAAATGCCGTGACATATTCCATCGCGAAGATGGGATTTGAGTGGCCTTGAGAGCTCTTCCTACAAAAATCGCAGTATATAGTATGTGATAATGAATCATGGCCTTCTCGTCGTGACGTCACGCACAAACTCTCAGGGAGTCGGCAGGCCTTGTATTCTAGGCGGTGTTGCACCAGGCATGCACGTTAGGAGCAACTTCACGAGCTCCATGCCAGATAGTATTTTGTATGTAAGCATTATACTTTTTAATAATTTCCCAATCTATAATATTTGCTCCTTCATACCTCAAACTAATTCATGATTCACTGTTGTCAATTTACAAAATTTACCTGAAGTGAAGTCTTATATTTGTTACAATTAGGAAGAGGATTTGTATGCCCTCAAAAAATCGGGAAGTATTTTGTTAAAAAACTTAAAAATTATAAAACATGCAATTACAATGAATAGTATTTAGTTTCCTTTCTGAACCTTTCTTGCTAAAATTCAGCAGAAGCATGCTTGGAATGAAAAGATATTTTTTGTATATAGCAACCTAGCATACTTCACGGTAGAATTGAAGAAAATATGCACCTCAGTGAAGGACATTGTATGTGTTGTTTTAGTTTTTGTGTTATTGTATATCAAGAAATATCCTACACTATTTTACCTATATCCTACATTAAAATATTTCATCATCTATAGAAAGGAAAAGAAAACTCAAACTGTGACAAGCTCTTTCTAATCAATGAATGCTCACAAATCAATGGATTCTATGAAAACATGAAACATTTTACAGATAAGTCTCTATTTGAATGAAGTAAGCAAATTATGCTTCAATAATTACATAAATATGCACCAACAGAAAAAATTGGCTAAATAGGCACAAATATGCATTAACATTTTAATCTCCACTGCATTCAATTCTAACCAAATGTCAAGAAATTCACTTGGCTATACCATGAAGCAATGAACAAAAATTTGCAAAATCATTGAAATCTGCTCCCTATTTACAATAAAGTCAGTTTAGAACTTTTCTGCCTAGTTTCATTTTGCATATTTTAATGTTTAGACATTAAAATAAGCAAAAAAATTATCTTCACTTAACTTATGTTCATATTTATTACTGTTTTGATATGTATCTTTTGTAGAATAAGTTAGAAGTAATAGAGTAAAACAGAAAAAACATTCCTCTGAAGTTAAAATATGAGCTCTTTGTAATTGGGAAACATAGTAATTTCTAGTTTCCACAATTAAAGAGACATGGGCAATTAATAATAATAATAATAAAAATAATAATAATAATGGTAATGATAATATCAATAACAATAAAATGTTGCATTATTTTGTACAATTAGGGGCATACATTCACGTTCTCACACACATACATACAAACATACACACACACACACATGTACAATAATATTAAATGGGTGTGTAAATATAATATTATTTGTTATTATTTATAAGTGAGTCACCTCAAGGAATCTCCTTAGTTTATTTCTAAATTTTTTAAATTCCCTTAAGTAGTAGGGCCACTTCTAACAGAATGTTGGAGATTAACAGATGATGAATTGATGAAGAATGTGCTGAAGCATACTTCTAATGTTTTTGTAACATTTGGTGAGGAAAGTCGGTCTCTAGTGAAGATATTGATTTCTTTGAGTTTCATATTTTCCATATGACATATATGACATATTTTCCAGATGACATTCTCTGAGTAATAAATAATCTATAAAATAAATGTGCAGCAGGAATGTTCAGGGTCTTATGCTGCAACAAATTGCATCCCATATAACGAAACTAGATACTTATAACTGTAAGTAACTGTTCACTGTGACAAGGAATCTTTCCTGATGTTTCAAACAACAATGGTAAAACCATAAAAAAAAGAGGTTATTCTCTTGAAGTTATGAGCTATAGTCCTTTTCTTATTGCTCTCTTCACAAAAATTCTTGAAAAATACACTATGAAAGATTAATGAATTTTTTAAATATAAAGGAAATTATAACTGAATATCACTGAACTGCAATCTTTCCATTGTTAAATGAAAAATTAACAGCTCTAGATAACAAAAAAATTCCCATGGTACTACTTCATCTTTCAAAAACTTTTGATCTTGAGTTGAAGATTCTATATTACTGAGCAATCCATTCACACTTCGTGTATGGAATAAATAAATGGGGTGATACATATACGACACATGACTAGAGAATTTACACTCCAGAAAAAAGCCATAAAAACAGTATTCAAAATGAAAAGGATAGATAGCTGCGAAACTATATTTCAAAATGAAAATGTCTTTGAGGTCTATGGACTTTATGTATATAATACAATATTATTCATCAAATACAATAGAATTGCCATGGAAACATAGCACCTTACCATACAACACAAGTAATGAAACAACATAGAAAAAGTATGTACTGATAGAAAAGGAAAAAAAAACAACTGCTTTTGAAATCCATATCGTCCAGAGATAACATTTTTCAATAATCTACCAAGCAACTGTCAAGCCAGTAGAGGGCACTAAATTCAAATTAGAACTACAAAAATATGTGACCAAGAAAGTACTTCGTTCTGTGGAAGATTTGTAGATACTGTATGCGTTCCCTCATGAATGTGAACTAAATGTTGAATGCAAAATTCGAATAAATAAATTATAAGGTAATTTCACATTGTCATTGAGACTCATGTAATATGTAACATATATCTCAAAAGCTTAGTAAAATTTTATTAGTTTTGAGAAAATGATGAGAATGTGTTTGCAGTAACTACAAGGTCTCTACCGACATTGCGCTTTCGAATGGCGCGAAACTGGCGCCAGTTTCGGTGTCACGTGACCAAAAGTCCGGGAACCACGAAGTCTACAAGTAGACTTCGTGTCAAGAACCGTATGCACCGTGTCAACACGCACTGTCGACTTTCACGCGCGATCATGGCGTGCCTAGCGGGCTGACCGGCCAACACCCCAAGTGTCGTCGCAAGGCGCACGTGGAAACGGGCCTTCAACTGAATCGGTAGTCCAATTAGACTGCGATTTTTCTGAGAGCGACCCTCAAGGCCACTCAAATCCCATCTTCGCGAATATTTTATTTATTTATTTATTGGCAGACATACGTATACAGCCATATAACAAATTACAATTCAAAGTATACTCAAAAACTTATAACACTGTAGCATGTATTACACTAACTTTATAAAATCTTACAACAAAAATTAAATTTGTTTTTTTGTTTTTACAAAAAACTCACAATTGGGATAACATGTATATCTAATTTTTTTTAAATGTCCACAGCATTTTGGACTAAGGTAATATTAGAATGATTAAGTTTTTCCATCATTATATTTCTTATGTTGTTAAATAATGTACAATGCCATAATAAATGATCAGCGGTATCATTCTCCTTACCACATTCACATAAACCTGAACTGACAATTTTGAATTTATTTAAACTATGATTTAGTGATGAGTGATTTGATCTCAGTCTGTTAATGATAACAATTTCTTTTCTTGTTAATTTGAAGTTTTGAAACCACGGTATTGGTGATGTTCTATAATAATGTAAGAAGTACTCTTTGCCTTTAGAGCGGCCAAGATTTTCAATAATTGCAGAGTTTTTTTGAGTGCAAACCTCCTTGTTTGTAGCAACAGCATCAGATACAGAAATACTGAATGGGTAATCCATACCATCTATTAGGGCTAATTTAGCTTCTCTATCGGCCTTCTCATTTCCATTTATACCTACATGGGCTGGAATCCAAACTACACAAATTTTGAGGTCATTTTGTCTTGTATATACACATAATTTCTTGATTTCTAAAATAACATATGACTGATTTTTAGTTCTATTGCTATTAGATAGAGAAGCCAAAACACTTTTTGAATCAGAAAAGATGATAGATGAAGTAATTTTGAAATCAATAATCAATTTTACTGCTTCAAGGATAGCTAAAGCTTCAGCAGTAAAAATGGAAATTGTATTATTAACTTTAAATTTTCTATTTTGTCTGTCATCAGTGCTCCAAATAGCAAAACTAACTGGCCCCTTCAAATCATTCTTTGAACCATCAGTATATAGAAAAGTACATTTCCTCTCAACAACATCTGGAAGGCTGAAAAAGTGATCCATAAATAAGACATTTGGGCAGGGAGAAATTGCGATCTCCTTACCAAAATCAAAATTCACATCCAGTTTACTAAGCTGTGCAAAATAATCATAGGCATAACACGGGGCACAATCAAATTTCTTAATGCTATTACGAGAAATGGATAATTCCTCAAAACATGTCACTAACAGAGATTTCTTATTATTGTTCTTATACAAGAAGAGTTTGAACACAGTTTATTTTGGACAGAACATCAATCAAAAAATTGTTTTTAAATTGAAGACATTTTAGTCAAATAATACATACATAGAAGTGTTAGCCTTGTCTTCAGTAAAGGTTCCCCTGATTTCTGCAAGAATTACATTGATTGGTGTAGATTTTCTGTAGCCTAGTGCAATTCTTAGTGACTTGGACTGAAGTCTTTCTAAGTTAACCCAACCATTTTTTGCACAATTACAAACAAGAAGCCTCCATATTCAATCCATGAACGAATCAGTGCTCTGTATAATAACAACAGAGTACAAGGGTCTGCTCCCCACCACGTTCCACATAAACAACCCATAATTCGAAGGCCCATATCACATTTTTTATGAGACTAAATTATGTGTTCTTTCCACTGCAATGAGTAATCCAGGGTCATGCCCAAGAAAACAGCTGAAGGAGAGCTATGGACAATTGTGCCATTGACATAAATATAAAATTTATGAGCTTTTAAATAGCTCTTACTAAATACAACAAACTTACATTTTTCTGGTGCTAGGAGAAGGTTTCTCCTTCCTAAATATTGACTCAATGATTCTACAGCGTCCTCTAGAATATTGATGGCATCTTCCACTGGGTCCATTACTGCATACAAGGCAATATCATTTGCATATTTTAACACAAATACATTACTTAGTAATAAATTTTCCAGTTTGTTGGTCTAAATAGAAAAAAGAAGAGGGCTCAGAATGCTGCCTTGAGGAAGACCCTGGTGAGCTATATTATTCTTTGGAGTAAATGGATAATTTATAAAATCTAGGTGTCTTTCAGATATTATATTGAAAATAAAAAGAATTAAGTGTCTTGAAATACCTATTTCAATCAGGTCCTGAATTAATACTGAAGGACAAACACAATCAAAAGCCCCTTTGATATCTAAAAACAATGTAGGTAGATCTAGTTTTTTATAAAATTGGTGATCAATCTCAGAAACTAGGATAGACAAGTTATCAATACACGATTTCATCTTTCGAAAACCAAATTGACGTTTGCTAATTAGTTGATTATGCTCAAGCCACCATACTAATCTATCATTAACCATTCTCTCTAAAAGTTTAAGCAGACATGATGACATGGATATAGGGCGTACACCTTTGTAATTTCCTTTTGAAATAAAAAATAATTTGTATTTTCTCCAATCTGCTGGACACTCATTTTTGAAAATAACATCATTATAGATGTCCAAAAGAACCCTCAAAATTTTTTCTGGTAATCGTTTTAAAACATCAAAAGGTATTTTGTCCATTCCTGGTGATGATTTAGTGTTTACATTGTCTAAAGCACAAGTTAATTCAAGATACGAAAATGGACTATCCAGGAATCATTAGTTTCACACATCGAAAGGCACGGGAAGTTATCCTTAGGTAAGTCTGGACAGATGTTATTGATCCCAACTTTCATGTCTTGAAATGTTTTCTCTGAATTAAAATGTGAAATGTTAGACGATCTGGAAAATTTATTTTTGTAAAATTTTATTCTGTCCCAGATGTATGATATGTCACTTTCTCTATTAAGTGAACTGCAGAATTTTTTGAAGCTCTTAGATTTCTCTTCTTGAAGAATTAATCTAGCAATTGCAGCGTTTTTTTAAAATTCTATGAAAGTTTTGTTTGTTGAAACATTTGCGAAGGACGGCAAGAGCTTGTTTTCTATCTTTGATAGCTTGCTCACAGTTTTTATTCCACCATGGACATGGATTGCGTTTTGGGCGTTGTGATGTAGATAAGTGATTGTACTCTGCATTTGGTGTGGAGGATATAATATACTGCGATTTTTGTAGGAAGAGCTCTCAAGATAACTCAAATCCCATCTTCGCGATGGAATATGTCACGGCATTTCGTATCATTCACAGTCGTTCCGCTAGACTTCGCACGATCGCGACCGTATGAAGCAGTGCTTGCGATCATGCGACTTCTACCGGCAAGACCGAGAAAAGACGCGAAATGCCGTGACATATTCCATCGCGAAGATGGGATTTGAGTTATCTTCAGAGCTCTTCCTACAAAAATCGCAGTATAACTTCATGGATAATTTTAGTTAGTATTTCATATCTGTGAATTACATTAGAGTTCAGAAATTTCAGGCTATTAAAAACATGAAACTTATCAATCAAAACTCTATTAAATACATCCCAATCAGTCCTCTTTAAATTATATTTAAAAGTCTTAATGGATGATTTCTCACTATCTAGGCCTATGTTAATGATTATAGGGAAATGGTCACTTCCCCAATTGTCATCATTTACAGTCCATGAGGAATAGAAAGCTAGTTTGGGAGAAATGAATGTCAAGTCAATCATAGATGATGTTCCATATGAACTTGACATATACGTAGGGGAACCATCATTAAGTAGGTACATAGCCTCAGGATCATAATTGTCAAAGATAATTTCACCATTTGGGCAGTTTCTCATGCTACCCCAAGAAACATGGTGGGAGTTAAAATCGCCTCCTATGACAAAGTTTTCATGTTTGGAGACTTCATTAATAAAGGAAGCCCACATAAAGTTATTAAAATCAGATGTTGGTGATCTGTAGCAAGCAACCACCAATAGAAATACATCACCAAGATTAACTTCTACTGCACCAACTTCTAAGAATTTGGAATTGAATTTCAAGTCTACCGAACTGGAGACTAATCCTTTTCTGACAAGGATGGCCAAACCACCCCCTTGCTTATTTAATCTATCAAATCTAGCATTATTAAAGCCTTTGAAATCGACAGTTTTGTCACTGGATAGCCAAGTTTCGTATAAAATAATGATATCTGCTCCTAGACTATTTTTTGTAAATTCTGGGATTTTGGGAATGATACTTCTGCAATTCCATTGTATTATTTTAAGAGATCTAAACATAAATAGGAATAAAGAGTAATTGTTAAAAAGAAAATGAACAATACCAAGTTTAAAAATTATTAGATAGAATCTTCAGAAGAATTAATCTTAACCAATTCAATATCAATTTCTGCAGAATGTTCATTCAGAGAAAAAATTTGGGGACTCTGAAAGGTGGAGTCCTCACTCCCCGGATTATCAATGTAGATTGCATCCGATGACTTTGTTTTTTCTGCTTGAACAAATCTTTGTTGTGTTGTTGTTGTTGTTGTTGTTGTTCTTGCTGTTGCTGTTGATGTCCCTGAGTAGAGATCGATGTTGACTCTGGAATTCTATTTTCACTGGTTAGGTCAGTTCTCACCGAGCCTCGTGAAGAATTCATCTCGCCACTTTGATTAGTACTGGGTGTCGATTTTATAACGGAAGCACAAATATTTTTGGAAACTTTATTTGACCCTCTTGTTTGCTTCTTTACTGAAGACCTCAGCGAACTAAAAACACTTGAACTGCCCACTTGCTTTGATTTGGCGAGGGCCGTTTTGTTGTAAGTACGGCGAACATTTGGCCGTGACCTTACTTCCGAGAAAGTGACTTCAGGCACTTCGTCCTCCTCTAGCACTTCGCGCAAAGCTACCTGGATGTTTTGCGTAGCTGCCGAAAGTTTTGGAAAATTCTCTGGGGTCGTTTCTGGAATCTCAGTTTCGAAATTATTTCCGGCATAGGCTCTTGGAGTTTTCGGCCTAACTTCCTTCAATTTTTGGCTAGCCTCTTTGAAGGAGATATTCTCTAGTGCCATAACACGGTTTACTTTGGTGTTGAAAATGTAGAAAGAGCAAGATCTATCAATAGATCTATGATTTTCAAGACAGTTTGCACATCTTGGGGTTTTACCTTTGTAACCATTTTCATGTTCTAACTCGCCGCAAATTGAGCATCTTTGCTTCCCTTTACATGTAAAACTTAAATGTCCATGACGGCTCCATTTATAACAAAATTTTGGAAGGGGTACGTATACCTTGACTTTCTTTGGTACGCCCATGGCCCTGACCATATCTGGAAGGGTTTGTCCCTCGAAGATCAGAACCACCGTCCTTGTGGGGAATTTCACTTTTTCGCCTTCTACTGTTTGACGTTTTTCTATTCTCCACGCATTCACTACTTTAATTTTGTTAACGTTATCGTTATTTATATCGTTGGCAATGTCTATTGGATCTAGATCTAATGGCACATCACTAATGGTACCTTTCCTAATAGTCTTATAGTAAGGGATACTACAAGAATATTTTCCATCTAGAATAGCTTTTTTAATTAACGTATTGGCCTCTTCCCTGTGAGCGAAGACCCTTCGACCAAATTTTTACCTTTCCTGGTGATATGTTGAATTGAGTTGAATTTCTTCATCAGAATATTTCCGATAATCATAGGTTCTATGCGCTTGTCTGACTCGAGGAAATCTTTCAATTTCACTTGAACTATAAAAGGTCCCATGTTCTGGATTCCATATTCAATTATATTGCTTCGTGCGTCCTTCCGAAATTCGTTTCTTTTGTTTCATTTTCCTTGGAACGTTGATCTAGAACTAAATTCTTCTTCTGTTTGTTTTGTGCTCTGGATTCACTGTTTTCCGCCGATCGCTTCCTCGCCGGAAGGGACGATTTCTCGTCGAGATCCATCGGGTTTTGCACCTCTGTCATGCTAGTACTTAAATCCTTGAATAATGTCACATTGTCATTTGACGACGACTCGCCTTCACCCAAAACTAAGTTGGTAGAGATTGAGAGACTATTTCCTTTTATGCCATTAGCAGCGTTCATCAGTCTCTAATGCCGCCCGAAAAATCGGGGGCGAAAATTAGGATTAAAGTTCTTATGACACGAAAACTGATAGAACACAGTCACAAAACAAAAAAGAAAAAAAATAATAACGTGCACCTACACCGGCACCACGCAACGCCACAAATAACCACTCGTAGGTATACTGCGATTTTTGTAGGAAGAGCTCTGAAGATAACTCAAATCCCATCTTCGCGATGGAATATGTCACGGCATTTCGCGTCTTTTCTCGGTCTTGCCGGTAGAAGTCGCATGATCGCAAGCACTGCTTCATACGGTCGCGATCGTGCGAATTCTAGCGGAACAACTGTAAATGATACAAAATGCCGTGACATATTCCATTGCGAAGATGGGATTTGAGTTATCTTCAGAGCTCTTCCTACAAAAATCGCAGTATAGTAGTGATGTTATCCGGAGGTTCTCCAACTGTTGATTGAATCGGTAGTCCGATTACTTTTCCTAACGAGCCGTTCAATCCAAATGAATCGTTGAAATCGTTCACCTACTGTCGCGGAATCTTCGCTGTGATTGGTGGATCGGAGCTCTCGAGGCGGCTCTTTCAAAATCTCCAGAAAACGGATATTCATGAATACTGTAATTAACATTTCATAGATCACAGAACTTTCAGTGCACTTCGAAATAAACGAACATAATATGCCTTTATGAATCGTTTAAATCAATATAATTATCTTTTACGTCAAACAGCCCATTATACTTCGGTTTTTCTTTCTTGGCGCACGGGGGTGTGCCAATAAAATGGAATATCTCACGTATTTTGCGTCGTTCCGCGTTGTGCCGCCAGGAGTCGCATGATCGCCAGCACTGTTTGATACCGTCGCGATCATGCCATGCTTCTAGCGGCACAATTAAGAACGACGTAAAATATGAGATATTTCATTTTATTGACACACCCCCGTGCGCCAAGGAAGAAAAACCGAAGTATAAATATAAATGCATGGAAGAAGTATAATTACTCATGGAATATTAATGAAGTGAATTGTTACTTTGACGCAACTGCAGTTATTTGTGATTTATAACTTTTCAATGTACATTAAGTAATGGAACCATGGTTTATAGATTAATTTTTCAATAAACAACAGATTAGGAAGTTATAAGAATGATTCTTCGTAGAAGCCTGTGGTACGCTTTCACTATTCGTGAGTCACGAAGTCGATTCACTATTCACTAGCGCAACCACAAAGCAGACGTACAATCGAAGAACTACATGGATGAGAAACCAATTTACTCGGTTGAATCGGTGCTACTGAACCAATCGTCGATTGAAAACGCGGAAAATGCGGTGGCAATGTGGGCGGAGGTCCAATGGGGGTCCTTTGGGAACATGGCGCCAGTTTCAAAATTTGTCATATGAGTATTGCCATGACAACACGTACTTATGTAAGGTTAATGACAATTGAAATAATTAAGGTATTAAGTTTATTGATAATTTAATCTGAAATAGCTATAAGTAAATAACTAGTAGACTTTCTTGTATAATGTATAATGGTTATGTAAATATGTACAGAATATATTTACGCAGCTAATAATGTAGGCCTACCTAATATATTTCAGATATAAGTAAAAAAATTCTCTTTATTAAAATGCTTGAAACAAAGATGCCTTGTCTTCTTAAACTCACTTGAACCGTAAAGATTTTTTTTTTTTTTTTTTGCTCTTGGAAGTCACGCACAGCATTTCATCAAAACAAAAGAATATAGTCAACCAGTTTGCTACTGTTTCTTTGTAAATAATGAGTACCTACCTAGGAATAAATAATTTTGAATGAAAAGCCAGGAGTACCATTTGATACCATTTCTAGTTTTGAAACTAGAATATTTAGTAATGAAACACTTAAATATTTTATGAACTATTAATTGAAACTGTTTTACATTGAATAATATCATTACAGAGGCCAATGTGAAGTTGGAAGAGTACAGTTAGTTATATTACTGTGGGGGTACAACACACACAATGGTTACTTTTGTATGATTCACTGACAAAGTAGACAAACAGTTGTGACTGTGCAAAGTTAAACTATATTATTTGTGAAATTCTTCAAATTACTAGTTGTACTTCTTATATTAATGTCTACAATTCTTAGGTGACTGCTATACTTAACGAAGAAAGCAGAAACCAAGCCTTGTCATCGGCAGGGGAGGGGAGCCTCAACAAGCACTGGATGGGGCCTGAAATATTTAGATTCCTCATAGAGGAGGAGGATCATGCAACAGCCACGTCCAGTGCTATATTGCAGTTGAGGCAGTATACAGAAACTCCCCCAGTTCCCTTCACCACGGATCCCATTGAATTCTGGGAGGGAGAAAGAGAGAAAGGCCTGAAGGACATGGCTCAGGAGTACCTGTGTATAACGGCTACTTCTGTTCCATGTGAAAGGATTTTCTCTGAAGCTGGGCTCATTATTACTGACAGGAGAAGCAACTTGTCACCTAGCAAAGCTTCTGCTTTGATGTTCATCAAAGGCAATGAGAGGTTTCTCTAAGAATTTTTTGAAACCTCTCATTGCCTTTCGTTCAAGGTAAAGGTACCACCTCATTCCCCACAAAAAGGATATCCATAATATTGCCATTTTTCTCTGATAACTGTCAAGAATTTTTAAATTTGTTGGGTGTATGAACTAGTAATGTTCGCTGATTTCTTTTACAGAAGATCACTTGTCTTATGAGTAATATGACCATTTTTCTCCTTCCACTAATGTTATTTTCAAATTTATGCCATATTTACACACATAAAGAAAACAAAGGAAGATACATTGATTAAAGTATATCATCTACTTTACATAGTTTAGCCGAGTAATTTATCAAAATGTGGTTTAATAGGTAGAATAGTTTTTGTTAAATTTGGAGAAAAACTCTATCACTTTGGCTCCTTGGCTGACAGGAACTGCCCTCTCTCGCAATTTTTGTTTGCTGAGAGTTCTGCTCTCAGAAATTAGTTTAATGGAGACAGGTCATATTGATTTCTTTCCCAAGAAATATTCTAAGAGTTAATATTTCGTTGTTTTTTTTCTTGATTCAAAGCATAACCACTCTCCTTTTGGTACATTCATGCAATTTGACTGTGCTTACGTTCAGTGACAGTCACTGAAATCACTAACAACAGAAATAGTTACATAGTGTTAATAATAAAATGTAAACAAAAAAGATATTAAAATACATTATAAATATTTTTTGATTTCAGCAAGTACACCTACACCTGAAATGTGGTGGATGCAGAGAAGACTTCTGCACTTTTCTGCAATTAAATCTATCAACCAAGAAAAAGACCTACAGGTGGGTTATGTTAGAAAATCCTGCATTGGCATAATTGCACAGTATTTCATACTTTTTTTATTGCTACAGTTGTCAGACACTTTTCTCTAGATGGAAGGGGTATAAATATTCCTTTTCCAGAATACTCCTTTACTAGCTCGGACTGAACATTCAGAAAATATAAGTATTGTGTGATAGATCAACTTTCATGGGCAAGCAGTGAATTTTAAAATAAATTAATAGGTACTGTAAATTATTTTTATTAGTAAAATGTCTGTGAGTGCCAGTCTTAATTTTTTAACTTTGCCTTATAGGAAGAATGGAGAATAGAAGAATAGAGAAAGAAGAATAGAAGAATTTTAAAACCAATTAATAGGTAATGTAAATTATTTTTATTAGTAAAATGTCTGTGAGTGCCAGCCTTTACTTTTTGTCTTTGTCTTATAGAAAGAATTCTGGGATAGTAGAGGAGCAATGGAATGGAGATTGATATATAGGGACTCGTCAACTACTATGGTAATTAATTCCTTTAGTGTATAGGATTTCTTGTGGCTGGAGGTGGCAATGATCCTCCCCGTGGATGGTGAGATCTCGCACCTACCTACATATCACCGTGCAGAGGATTACACTCTCAAAAATTTTCTTCAACGTATATGCTCCGGCCTCCCTTTTGTTTCCAGTAAGATCTGCTTTGTTCATTTTGTCTCCGAAAAAGATTTAAGGAGACAGAAAACTGATTTCTTTTTTTCTAGAAAAATATTCAAAGAGTTGGATTTGTTGCAGTATTTGAATGAGAGATGCAGAATATTTTGACACTCATGTTAGTATTTTAATGCAATAGGCTTTCCATCAATGACAATCGCTAAATTCACTTTCAAGAGAAATTGTTACATAATAATAACAATAATAATAATAATAACAATAATAAAATTAGAAAAAAATAAACATACAAACTAATATTTTTCTGTTTTAGCACCAGATTAGCATCAAAACAAAAAGTGACTTATGCACTTTTCTGACAATTACAGCCATCTGTGACAATTACATTACAGTGAGGTATGTTAGAAAATCAATATTCAAACTTTTTTAACTGCTTTTATTGCTATTAGATTTATTTTAACATATAACATTGTTACAGGTGAAGTAAATTATTTCTCGTAATAAAATGCCCATGAAGTCCAGTCTGTTTTTAAAATATCTTTGTAACTTGTATCACACAGGAAGAATTTGAGGGTAGAAGATGAGCACTGATGGGATGAAGATGAAAGGGAGGGGTGGGTATCCCATTCGTGCATCACTGTGAATGGAAAGCCTGCACTTTCAATTTTCATAATGTAAGTGTTTTCTTTTTGAATGAATTTATTTATTTTTTTGCAATTTTTAGTTTTCTTTATTTTCCACATTTATTTTTATGAAATAATGTTATCCCTATTTTTTTATTATTAGGTCATGATTAACCTGAAGGAGTCTTAAGTTTGAACAATCTACAGTGCCTCATAATAAAATGTACGTGCTATCATAATAAATATTGTAATAATTTTCTAAAAACAAAAAAATGTATGACTGCATAAAATACCAGATAGTGTTTCAGTAATTGTAAAGTAATCATTGCCAAATGTTCTGGGATTTTGGTATTTCTTTAGGAAATAGCAATGAAGTTTACATATGATTTCTGGGAATATATTATTGTTAATTTTCCTCCAATAATTATTCTAAGGATGTAATACTATTTAAATTATTTGATTTTGTTTGATTTTATTAAAATCCTAAAGAATTTGATGTTATCCTTTTTTTTTCCTTTTCCTATTACAACTTGGAAAAGAATTACAATTCTTGTTTTCAACAGCAATATGTATTTTTATTCTGAAAGTAGTAATTTCTTTTAGCATTTCCAATTTGTACCACTTCCCCCTTCATTCATTAAAACCGATACCCATCTAAATGTTAATTTTTCTAAAGAAAGGTTTTTAAATGCTGTTCACGTATTACAATAGCACTTTTCTATATTTGAGAAACACTTTTCAACGATTTATTCTTGTATTAAAAAAAAAAATTCTTCGAAGTCGATTCACTATTCACTAGCGCCACCACAAAGTAGACGTACAATCGAAGAACTACGTGGACGAGAAGCCAATTTACTCGGTTGAATCGGTGCAACTGTACCAATCGTCGGTTGAAAACGCGGGAAAATGCGGAGGCAATGTGGGCGGAGGCCCAATGGGGTTCCTTTGGGAACATGGCGCCAGTTTCAAAATTTGTCATATGTGTATTGCCAAGACAACACGTACTTATGTAAGGTTAAGGACAATTGAAATAATTAAGGTATTAAGTTTATTGATAATTTAATCTGAAATAGCTATAAGTAAATAACTAGTGGACTTTCTTGTATAATGGGTAATGGTTATGTAAATATGTAAAGAATATATACGTAGCTAATAGTGTAGGCCTACCTTTAATATTTCAGATATAAGTAGATATAATTGTCACCTTTTGCGTCACCTATTGGAAAACTATTGCGCTCGGAGAATATGTTCCGCAGTCGTATAGAATTCAAATTGTGACCTTGCTACTAAGTAACAATGCTATTTTTAATAATTAAATTTGTTCAAAAAAATGGTCGACCCGACAGTGATTCGAACCCGGGCCTTCTGATTTACGCCCAGCTGCTCTGACCACTAAGCTACTGAGTCAACCAACCCTTTGAAAGGTTTTCATGAGCTTCTTATCACTCCCCTTCTTCCCGTTCAAAGGGTTGGTTGACTCGGTAGCTTTCTTATTATTAGGTCCTGGTTAACCTGAAGAGGTCTTAAGCTTGAGCAATCTACAGTACCTCATAATAAAATGTGTATAATATCATAATAAATATTGTAATAAAGCATAACCTCTGCAATGCAGAAAAAAATTAATATTAAAACACTTACATTAATATGACAACATAACGTTTATTTTATTAAGGGCACATTAACATTTTCAAGCTTTAGCCATTTTTTAAATTTATCTACTATTGCCAAGCACATAAGAATTTTTTTGTGTCACATCTTCAGTACAGAAAAGAAACTAGTTCTTCAGGCCCCATTGAATGTTAAAAATGTCTTGCAAAAAAGAATACTTTTGTCATCTTTCTTTATTTGGAGGAGATGATATTCTTTGCTAATTTACTTTCTAAGAATAGAATTTTCTAAAAACAAAAAAAATGGTAACTGCATAAGATCCTAGATAGTGTTTCAGTAATTGGAAAGTAGTCATTGCCAAAAGTTCTGGGATTTTGGTATTTCATTAGGAAATTATGTTGTGTGAATATTTAACAGCAATGAAGTTTACATGATTTCTGGGAATATATTATTGTTAATCTTCCACCAATAAAAATTTTAAGGATGTAACACCATGCAAATTATTAGTGTTTGTTTGATTTTAATAAAATCCTAAATATTTTATCTTAATTTTTTTTTTCATTTCCTTTCACAACTTGTAAAAGAATTACAGTTCTTGTCTTCAACAGCAATATGTACTTTTATTCTGAAAGTAGTAAATTCTTCCTTAATATGCAACATTTCTTTTAGCATTTCCAATTTGTACCACCTCCCCCTTAATTCATTAAAACCGATATCCCATCTAATTGTTGATTTTTCTAAAGAAAGGTTTTTAAATGCTGTTCACGTATTACAATAGCACTTTTATATATTTGAGAAACACTATTTATCGATTTACTCTTGTAATGAAAAAAATCTTAATTCACAAATATATAAAGGTCTGAAAAGTTTGCATAGCGAAAAGTAACTACGAACGGAATATTTCACCATCATCACAACTACATATAAGTTGTAAAATAAATGCAGACACCTTCCTATTGAACGCAGTTACTTCGTAGCTAATTTAACTTCACTGTCAAGTGTAACTCAACATACCGCCAAAATGAACGAAAACAAATGAATGAAAAACAAATTAAACACCGAAAAAGAACGACTATCTTGCTATCTAAACCCACGTAAAAACATTGACACATTAGCGCTGTATAGTCGTGTACGGGAGGAGAGCAAACTACCAAAGTAATGGTTGGTAAACCGATTGCAACCGATTCCAACGGTTGAAATGGCGGGAAAGAATCGTTGATTCATCCAATCACTCATTAACATCACTACTAGGTAGGCACTCGATGTACACCCGGCGGTGTTCACGATCCGACTCCTCTTCGCGAATATGTCACGGCATTTCGCGTCTTTCTCAGTCGTTCCGCTAGATTTCGCACGATCGCGACCGTATGAAGCAGTGCTTGCGATCATGCGACTTATACCGGCAAGACCGAGAAAAGACGCGAAATGCCGTGATATATTCCATCGCGAAGATGGGATTTGAGTGGCCTTGGGGGTCGCTCTTACAAAAATCGCAGTATATATACTACGAAGTCTACAACAGAGGAGATTCAACTCCGGTGTTGGAGGCGTGGTGGAGGCATAGAGGAGAGATATACTAGAGTGCGCACCGGGCTGCGCAGAAGGCCCGGCCGGGTATCAACATCTCTCGCGCCCGTGTCACGTGACTTTGGGACAGCTAGGTGACGTCAGTAAGAACACCCGTCTCGCATTAAATTATTTCTTTTTATACGTACGTTAGATGGTTCATTACAGCGTTATTTTCTCATTTATTAAGCAATACTAAAAATGTTGCTTATGGCAGAAAAGTGAATTTAAGTTTTTCTGCTCTATTTGCTTAAGTACATGAAAATTCCGATTTTTGTCCAACTTGTCACTTTCAACAGCGTACCCCACTAAACCTGATTTACAAGTACAATTACATAGGACTATAAATAAAAAAAAATTTGTAAAATAAATTAACTCCATGGGATGCATTAATCCGAATTTCTGTTATTACTCAATGCTAGTCATTTTACTATTGATCCACATCAGTGACATTTATAATAGCAAGTTATCAAAATGATATTTCATCAGTCATTCATATTACATTAGTAACATTTATAATAGCAAGTTATCAAAAGGATACTTCAAGGATTTATAGAGGAAAATAAAAGGCTTTTTATCTTTGATTTATATTTTGATTTATTTAGTCAAAAACAGTATGTGATGTATGGGGGAGAAGTACAATCTGCACTCATTTTCTTGAGCTTCAAAAGCTATTTCCCAATATTTTAACTACAAACATTAGACATTTTCCCTCCCGAGTTATATAAAACCTATTTGCATCGATCAACAAACTGAAGGTTTTAATTTTTTTACTTTGTATTACTAACAAAACAGTAACTCCTAAAAATACTAGCAAGTAAGCTCAAGAAAACGTGGGCATAGTGAAGCTACATTTATGTCCAAAAGAAAAACAAGGGGCCATCACAGCATTTGCTCAATGGATCAGGAAAACTGGACAAAAACCTGATTGAAATGGGGGATCTTTCACCTAAAAGCTGAAGTACATATTTTTCAAAGAATTTACTAGTTTACTAGTAACTAGTGGTGCTACAGAATGGATTTCTTGTATTTTTTCTGACTTTCCCGTATTAGTTTTCTATTTCCATGGGTCTTTGCTAGCTATTCCGAATGTCACAAACTCTTTCTTGCCAGCTGCTATCTATCACCGCCAAAAGTACATTTTTCTGTCATTTTCTTAATTTTTCGTTTTTTAGCGTTTTCTTGTACAAGCTTTAGAAGAATAAAATTGCAGTGTCATGGCAAATGACCTCAGATCTGGAGGATACTGCCCTCTTTCGTCAAAGACTGACCTCTTCACCAATTCCTTACTGGGACCTGGGAGAGTCGTCTGAAAGAAATAATAAATGATATCAATACAAAATATTCAATAAATGATATTTTTAATTAAAATGTTTTTGAAAATAGATATTTACATTCATGAGAAGATAAGATAATAGCATTAAACGACCACTTTACAAAAAATAACTAAGTGCGTTATCAACACATCTCATCAGGGTAATCAAGAAAAGTATCAGATACAAGTATATTTTGTTGTCTTTCATACCCTCACTCTAATGTGCAAAGGATAACATGTGTAAGATATATTAACAATAACCTTAATTTGCATGTTTATCAACAACCTTAATTTGCATTTAATTTGTTCATCATATACAAACATAATACTTCAACAAATACACCTTTCACTCTCATTTAGTTATGCGTCTAATAGACATCTAGAGATTCAATGTGACAAGTTAAATTTAAGATCTTTAAAATTAAATACTCCTAATTAGATCATACTTTGAGAGTGTATTAAAAGTCACACTTCTAAGACGTGAAGAGCATCATCAGACATTTGTGCTTTTTCTTTGATTTCAGTAAGAAGATTTTCCAATGACAAAATTTTCCTCCTGAACATCATATTCTGAGACCGTAAATGCACAATCTTTTTTTGCTGTTCACAGACCTGTTTACGAGCTATCTTTAACACTTGTCTCGCTTTTAATGCAGAGTCCATATCTTCATCAACGAAGTCACCAATATATCTATGAAATAAATAAATGGACAAAAATTTTAATACAACGTAATTGTAGAATTTTAACAGAAAGTTAAACTGTTATTTCACTTCTTGAAAAGAAAAAGAATTTTGGAATAATTTACATTGAGGAACATTGTAAGGAAACTATTTCATTGTTTTGTGGGGAATCCTATTGTTGAGAGAATATTAGTCAAGTAGCACATACCTCAAAGGACGCTTTCTGCTTGCAGAAATCCTTTCAGTTGATGATGTGTCATTATTTACACAGTGTGACTCATCTGCAGAAGGTACAGATGAAGAAGCCTTTGAACTAGATTGTGTTGCTGAAACAACAGACAAATGTATCAGAAAAACATTCCTCATTAATTATTACAATTCTACACGGAAAAATATTTCAAGATTCCTATAACCTTACCAACATTTGTTGTTCTTTTTACAGAAGATTTTCTTCTCGCAGTTTGCTTATTCAAGTGTTTGGGAAAATTGAATATTATAGGTACTGCATCAGCTTTAAGCCAAACACCTCCAAACTTTTCTCTATCAAAAGTTTTCTTCAAAATGTTTTGAACAAACTTTGGAAAATTTTGTAGGAGTAAAATTCTCCCTCCTAAGCTTTTGCACCCACACTTTCTTCCTTGTTTCATCTTTAGGAAAACTAGAATGCACAACAAATCCACTAAAATCATCCATGATACATCCGAAAATGCATGAATCAGCATCTAGATCTTTATTTCGCACAACTAAAAGGGTATAACAAAATATTAAAACAAATTAATAACCTACCTATGAAACGTGACTCCTCCTTCTTTCACGTACTTCTCGTTGCAGCCAAAACAACAATACTGAACCATGATTTCTAACAAATCTCACACACGTGTGGATCGTAAGAAGTGAACCAATATCCACAACGTCGCAAAACAATAACGCTGTAGCACCAGAAACAGCAAACCAAGATATATACAAAGATATATACTCACAGCTCAAAGATATATACTATACAGCAAAGCAAGATATATACTCTCTGCAGCAAACAGCACGCAAAGATACATACAAGCGCATACAACACGAGCTGCCGGTGTCCCGAAGTCACGTGACATACGACCACCTCATGTTGAAACATGCGCAGTAGGGTCACGCGCACTCTAGTTGTATCTCTCCTCTATGGGTGGAGGCAGAGAGTATATAACAGAGACGGCACTCAATGTATATTGGCGAGCTCTTATTTGACCTGGTGGGGGAACTGACAGAGAGAGTGGGGCACGCCGCCATTCGCGGGCCCCAATAGCGTTGAAGCTTTAAAAATATGCCGGGAATACGAATCAGCCAATCACGACCACCCACTCAAAACGAGTAGCGAAGACGACCCCGGTGTCAAGAGAGTACAGCTCTTGTTTCACTTTCAATATTATATTGACTTTTGAATTTATTTATAAGTACATATGATTTGCAGATGAATTAAGAACAAAATAAATGTTACACTATTTAGGAATTTGAAGGCAGGGAAAGAAATCTAGGATAAACATGCAAAATAAACGAAAGTGATTTCACATTTTAACATTTATTTTCAAATTAAACATGGAATAATACAAAGACATAATACAAAGGCACAAAACACATACATCCAAAAATTGTGAAATATCACTAATTCAACTTTCTGTTGGCTCCCTACATACATATTTAAACCCTGACAATCTATTCAAAAAGAAATTATAAAAAGCAGCAAAAACATAGCATAATTCATTGGCATACAGTGATGACAATTAAAAAACACACAGATATATGGCTATTGCAATAAGCCTAAAGTGAGTTGCAATGTGAAATGTATAAAATGCACCGTTACCAAACAGTAAGAGTTAAACATAGGAAAATACAATTGAGTGATCGACTTGAACTTTTCTAGTCATAACATACAAACATAGATAAGTAAGATCCTATCAATTAATCTCATAACCCTTTGGCCAAGATTCAACACTGAAATGCAGTGGCGTAGCGTGACTCACACGTTTGGGGATGCTCAACAATAACACACAAAATGTCTATCAACTACTTCGTCTAACAGGCGAACGCAACACAAGGCAGATACACTGGGACTACTTCCACGATCTCGATTGCTTACGACGGTGTAGGCGCTTCCCACAAAATCCTCACAGCAGTCAGGGCTGCCGATGTCTTGAAAGCAAATTATACAATGGCTCAGCTTTAATTCTTATACGCGAATGGCAATAAGACCATTTGTTAATTTATACATTGCAGACTTAAATAATATGTAATCTATTTAAGAGATAATACAATTTCTTGGATATTAATTAAGAAATAGTAGCCAGGCACTATTTCTACAGTTTGTACCCATGACCAAGCGGGGACTCCCGAGTGAGAGAGAGAAAGATAATTTACTGAACGCCTGAAGTGTGCTGCGCTCTCGTGCACAAACGAGCTTCTTTCCGCAGTAGACGCTAGCGTAAAGCAGTCGGGTTTCTCTGGGCCAGGGGTGAAGAGGGGAGAGGGGGACCTCGCCATCTGCGCATGCGTCATTGCTCGTCGCAATCTGGCGGCCGACGCTGAAGTATTTTAGCTTCCCACCAATCAGAGGCCAGCTTCAACAGCCCGCCGAATTCAATCATAGGAAATCAATTTTAAATTAATACAAAACGTGTTTCGCTCAACAGACCACTTGTAAGATTATCAATACAGTATTTAAGGTTCTTATATACGGGGATGCTCAGCATCTCAGCGTCCCCTGACGCTACGCCACTGCTGAAATGAATCAACATACTAAGATTTGTAAATACAAAACGTGTAAATTGAATTCATATACTGTCAATACATTGATATGTAGTAAATATATACTTATGTATTTGCCCACTTGTTACAGTGCAAGCTCTTATTCATGCTCAGATTTATATGGAATGATATACATAATATTAACATAAATATGTACTAATACTGTTCAACTATGACTTACAATACACACCAAAGTTTGTAGTAAAATAATGTCTTAATCGAATGCTTCTCTTGCATAACTAGGATGGACAAATACTGTAGCTTGCAGATTAGCCAGTAAACAAATTTTATACATTTGTGTGGCTGAAAACAAGTTCTTTAATCTTTTTCACACAATTGACCATTTACAAATCTGCGAGTTACCGAGCATTGTTTCAAACATTCCAATGTGGATCAGTGCCTTTTGTTTTAATATTGCTTAGTTCTGGTAAAAACCCCATCCAACATGAGAGGGAAAACTGGAGACAAACTTTAATAATATTTTGTGGAGTGAATTCTGTAAGTTCTATAAATTAGATTAACCATGTACATTTGAACTAAATGTCTTTCTAATCTTTCATGAATCATTTTAAAAGAATATGTAATACATTGCAAATAAAATGTAGACAGGGCTGGGCAGTATTTAAATACATAAAATAGGTGTATTTAAAAAAGAAATACTTAAAATACTTCAAAAATACATGAAGATAATGAGGATAGTTTCTTTTTGTTTGATTTGGCTAGTGAATGGACCTCATTAAAAATAAATAAATAAAAGCTTCTTTCAGCTGTAGAAATTGAGTTCTCTTCATTTTTAAATGACAAATCTAAATTATTAAACGTGATGGACAATTATCAAACAATAATACAAAGTTTATTCTGTATAACACTAGTTTATGTTCATCAGTGCCATTCAACAACCGTTTTCCTGTGCAGGCATTCACAAAGTAAGGGTTTGCTTATGCTTATTTGTAATGTAAATTAAACAAGACCAATGACTTAAGCTCACTATAACTGAGAATTCACTGTATCCGAGTTCACTATCAACAGAGTAGGCTAATTACTAGGGGGTGGATTTGAACGAAATGTAATTCCTTATCTTTTCACTTTAGACCAGTACCTTTTAGTATAGATATTCATTTTATGTTATAACTAGAACTGGGAAGCTTATGCAAGCTCTTAGCCCTGAAATATGCATACAAATATGCCCCAAAAATGTTTGGTCATAAAAAGATATTTAACAAGATTACATATTTTTGCCACCCAGAGACAGGGAATATGCAAATTAAAAACAAAGTATCTACTCATTGTACTAACATATTTGAAGCAACAGGAAAGTTCATGCTTTGTATTAATACAAATTTTTTACTTGGAAATTTATGGTTTTGTGTTATTTTAGCGAAGAAGTCGAACAATATGAAAAAACATTCATTTATATGCCAAAAAGCTCTGAAAACACAAGGTATGCAGTATATGCAAATAATTTATTTTATTTCCAATATTTTGCCATGAAACACACATTTTACAATTTCAGGGAAATATGACCATTGACAAAAAACTTGCAATTGCATTAACTTCCCAGCTCTTGTTGTAACAAAAGGAAATGACCCATTTTTATATGCCCTTTTTTGCATTTATCATCGATTTTTACTACCAAGTCACTTTTTACTTCTTTCTGTCATCTTTAAAGTATGTTTTGCTAATTTCATTGAATTTAATACAATCTTAATGGTACTTGCTTCAAGTAATGTTTACAAGATGCAACAAATGTTTTTCACAGAATTTCTGAGCAGCTTATTCAATTTTTGTGCTCAGAAATTGTAATGTCATCCATTACAAGAATGTAATCATCATTGTTTGGTGGATTTCACAATACCTGAAGACAGCCTGGTCCAGTCAAAACCCAAAGTTTGCAAGCTCTGTTCACTTGAATGAAAGGAAAAGTCTAGAGACAAAAAAATTATGTTAAATTAAAATGTGCTCGTAACATCCTAAAAACAAATGTGCAATAACTGTAAACAGTGAATACTTTACCTCTCTCCTCTGGTACACTCTGCAAGAATGCCCTGAGCATCCTGTCAGGTACCTCATGACATACATCAGAAAAGAGAGTTGGTACTGCGTTACACAGCACTCTCCTAGAGGCACTAATCATGTGTGGTGTAAAATGATCTACGCACACATATCGACCACTAGTTACAGTGCGCCATGAACAGGAAGCCATCAGGACGCCAATTGCTTTCAGCTACTTTATACACCTGAAGTTATATTAAAAAAATTATCAATAATATTATCATCATCTTCTATTTATTCGACAAAAAAATATAGTGATGGTAATAATTTTCACATTTTTATGAATGTATTTCTATCGTACTACTACTACTACTAATAATAATGATAAAAGCATGAACAATATAATTTAATTTTATAAAAATGTAAGATTAACATATCGAGCACATGTGTTAAACACAATAACCTTTCAAACATCGTTGGGGAAAGCAAACAGATTTGGCCTTGCAGCAATTTGGCAACAAACACTGCCTCTGTTGTGGCATTTTGCAGGGAAGAAAAGGGTATCCTCTCCGATCCTCTCAATTGCCTTCAGCCCCTTAATACACCTGAAGTTATATTTAAAAAATTATCAATAATATCGTCTATTTATTCCACAAAAAATACAGTGATGGTAATAGAAATACATTCATAAAAATGTGAAAATTATCGTACTAATAATATTAATAATAATAATTATAAAAGCATGAACAATATAATATTATAAAAATATAAGATTAACATATCGAGCATGTGTTAAACACAATTACCTTTGAACATCGCTGGGAAAAGCAAACAGATTTGGCATCGCCTCTGTCGTGGCATTTTGCAGGGAAGAAACAAAGGGTATCCTCTCCGATCCTCTCAACAAAGGTATCCACAAAAGGGCATTCATTTTGCACAGCCACTCTTCGTGAAACGGTTCACCAGCGGTTCACCACAATCATAAATTTCAAAACATAGAAACAGGAAGTTACGTTCTCTTCGGTAGTTGTCAGAAATGGTCGCTAGAGGGTACTGTTGATCCCAGTAGTCGTACGTAATTTCCGGGCCCGGATATGGCGGACCCAGTCAGGCGTCCCCGGGCGTCCCCACCAGCGTTTATACGAGAAAGTGGTGGGAGGTGTGAAGGTTTCCCTACCCCGTGACGGACCCCTGGGTGGAGGTATGTACGGAAAACGTCAGTAGCTACTTGAGAAATAAGACAACAAAACGACTCCTCCAACTTCAGCGACATCACGCGGCGAGAGAAGGAACTTATCTCGGCTGAATCCACAAAATTCATTTGGCCCAAGTTGGTCGGCGCCGGTTACCAAGAAAATATGCAAGTCAGTTGCTGCCGGTTGCTAAGAAAATATTCATGAAGGGTTTAACAACTCTAAGATTTATTTAATTTCAATGAACTTCGGGGAAAACCTAATCTTTTTCACAAGGTTTATCTGTATAAATGAATGTCATAAGTTAAATATTTGGCTGATTTTAAGGACAGGGTTCGGCTCACTAAAACAACGGCGCACGGTTCACTTGCGCATGGTTCACTCGCGCGGACCACGAGAACGGATCACTCAGAGAGCACTGCTTGCATTGTGCATTGTGCGGTGTGGTGCGAATGTGTAATGGAGAATTACAACGGTTAAATGCATAAAATGCGTTGCATGCATAATGTTAAATGCATAAAATGCGTTGGTAATTATGCGTTGGACAGACTCAAGGATGTTTTATGTAAACGCGAGGGCCGAAGGCCCGAGCCTCGTCCTCAACTTGGACACGGGTAGCGAAGCGTCACGATTCCACACGAAAGTGCGTTGGCCACGTGGCCATGTGCAAACTGTGGCGGCGCCGCGAGTGACTCGTTCGGAACCGAATCGTGCGCGTCAATAGGAGCCGAACCCTGTTCTTAAAATCTACCAAATATTTTAGTTACATGTTTTATCTCTTACATTATTTCCCAGTCGCTCAATTTTCGTTTTCATATTCCGTAAAGTTTTCTTCTTCTTTTAACCCCCTACTTTCTTTTCTGGTGGCAATCAACAATTCATCGACCAGGCGCAAATACTATAGAGACCATATTATATTATTATTATATTATATACTCTCTGATAGAGACCAATAGAGACAATACAGGACAGTTCTTCCACGCAACCGATGGAAACTAGCGATCCTAGTGTCAGAACCTGGTGATGTAGCGCCAAATAGAAATGTCAATGTGATTCTTACGGAAGAAATAAATATTTTTTAATCTACCTAACGAAATATGACTTATTTTTACCTACTCTCGCTGTGATTTAATTATATTGAAGGGCTCAAATTACGGAAAATTATAATGCACAATGTGTTATAAAGGACATGAGAACATTGAACATTTAATGAAAATTATTTTCACGAATAAAGTGGTTACAAATGCAAGATTTTTCTTGCCTAAACACTTCCACTGATTCATTTGACTTTTTTTCCATTGGCTTCCTTTAAAAAGCACTGTATCAATACATTGATACCTCTGCTTTCATACAGATTATTACACCCCTTACATAAAATATTCTGCAAGTGAATATTAATGATTTGCATTGTTTTTTTACGTCAAGTTTACTTTGACGTAAACAATTTAAAAAGTGTTTATTGAAAACATATTAGTCTTAGAAAACTAATAGCGAATTCATTTGGGTAGAAAAGCGTGGCATTCACATACTGTTTAATCAGAATATGCGAGTTTCTTAATTTATACTTTTCATCCAAATTCTGTTAAGCATTTCTACAACCATCATATGGCAAGGTACTACACAACCACCCACATACATAGGACTCAGCATTTTCCTGTACGAAACTTGTAGGAATATCTTCAGTGTTATCCATTTCTGCAATGTTCGTTACACATGGCATTGGGAATGGCAATGTGCAAGTAGTCTCCCAATTAAGTAGTTATAGTTTTTAATGCATTTTATTACAAAGAGAAGTCAAATTGTATTAAACTAGCTTCATTCATATTCAAGATTCTTTCAATTTTTACCTGTTTTTATCATGAGGAAATGTGAAGAACGAACGCGAGCTCTGCTGTATTTTATAATAAAGCTAAAAACTACAGAATTGTTTCCTGCCATACGTAGAATGATGTAAAGAACAGTATTGTAAAATATGTTTTTCAGAAATCGACCAGAAAGACAATCAAATGAAAAGAAATCAAGCAGACAACAAACACCAACAGAGCACTGAGGTTAGGGTGTATGAGTTATTACCAGGTTCTGCCACCAGATGGATGTTTCTCGATATATCGCGAAGTGTCCTGTATTGTCTTTATAGTATTTGCTAGGCGTTAAGGCTGATTTACACGCTACCAGTACTGGTGTGCCAGTTACGAGTTTGCCAGCACCTGGACAGCACTAGCGCTCTGTGCTACTGGCAATAGTTGTTTACACAGTGCTAGTATGCACAAAAAATCTATTCCTTACTAGGAAAATTTAAGATTTAAGATTTATTAGATTATAGATAAATTAGATATTAGATAAATTATTAGATTATTAGATATTAGATAAATTTTAGATTTATTATAAGAAAATTTAAGATTTCATAAACACCTCACCTGAAATAAATATGCCACTTCACATGTACGTTTGGAATTCGTTTTCATCATCCTTTCTAGTTCTAATTCGCTTTCGAATTCTCATAAAGAGTAATAACATTGTATCTTGCTGCACTATTTAATATTCATTGTTTAACACGATTTGCATGCGTAATTTTAACACGCTTACCTGGCATTGTTTCCCGTGTCTCGTTTAAAAATTCAAAAACAAAAAATACGATGAGAATATAGGCCTAAAATTAAAATGATAAATTCAATTTAAAAAATGTAAATATGCATCTACGCGTTCAAGAGTGCATTTTTGAACATGTTGGTAGAAAATAAAACAAATGAAAAAATGCCAACCGGAGCTAAACAAATTCCATTTCGGCGTGTATGTGCCAACACATGGGGAGTTTCGTTGACGGTTGACTCCTCTGAACTGGACTTGTTCTAAACTTAAAGTGTAACGAAAATTCCCTAAATCAATGTCGTTAGAATAACGGGTGATATTCATGAAGTTGGTATGATCCACTTTCTCTGGGACCATTTGAGTCTGAAAACTCCTATACCAAATGCAGGTATTTTGTATATTTTTGGTTATATCTATAAATTGTGTGTTATATCAATAAATTTGATTGAACATATTTTAATTCATGTTGTTTGGTGTAATAAGGAAGCCATATGTGAATAAATTAACATTACAAATGTATGTGAACCTCTAAACTGCAGTTCATATCGACTTCACAATATTCTTTCATTACTGTGAAGGCAGTACTAACTTAGATGGTTGGGAAGAAAGCAATTCCAAGATTCATCTATAAAAACTCATGATGGTAACGTTCAACGAATGAGTGTATATTTTTATACTTTGTATTGGTTAAAGTTATCAAAGAAGATATAACAGGAAAATTTCTTTACAGAGAAAGTTCTTTCAGAAAAATAAATTTGGGAGAATATCAGAGGCAATTATGATACATTCTTTTTCCGAGGATTTTAACCTTCTTTGTTCAGAATTCTGAAATGAATTTTGTTAGTAAAATCGAAGTAAGTATATTGTTTATAGGGGAAACGATGATGTAAGTTATCCAGAAGAATTACTTTTGTCAGCCTTATAAGTAGTAATAATAATATCAATAGTAAAAATAATAATATCCGTCAGAATTGCTTCAAACTATGTATGACAAGATACTTTGCTCTAGCAATTCATATTCAATAAATCATATGCAGATTTACATTGCTTTGAACATACAATTACTGATTACGTACTTTGATACTTTCACACTCTCGTGGAAATATATTTAGTATTTTAAATGTGACACAGTATTTATTATGTAAACCTATATTATATAATACATTACACTATGCAATACTTTTATATAGTTTTAATGTAATTATATAATTATATTATTTATTGAAAATGCTTGATATTTTTCAGTCATGGCTGACCCAAAGAAAGGAGTGTATGTAGTACACAATGAGAACAAAGATTTATGAAGCCTGGCCAGAAAGCCCATGAGCAGATCTGTAATGTAGGTATCATAAGTAAAATAAGACCAATACTGCTAACGTTCTGTGCAAAATGTGAATATTTTAAAAATATTTATTGTGAGGATACATGATAAATGCAGTGTATTAAAATTCTTACATTTTAATTTTCATATTTTCATATTCACCTTCATATATTCTATTAAATGATTTAAGCAGTTATCATGAAAATTAATTTGTTTCAAGTGTTGAAAGTTATGTGTCGTTGAAGTAGTGTGTCGTTGATAAATTGCTGAGAATTGAAGGGCATACTGTTTCAAGGCTTACTCCCTAAAACAGCATGTTCAATTCAACTGAAAATGTGTGATCTCAGTCAAAGGAATTCTTCAATAAGTATGTCCTTAGAAGATCTTGCTATAGATTGGAAAATGCCAGAAATCTTTGGAAGCAGGATTTAAAACAGGTATCTTAATTTTCTATATTCATTGACACATTTAACACAAGGAAAATGAGGTTCAACATCTTAAATTTAGGAAAGTGTAATTAATAAATTATTTAATTTTTTTAAGGTGTCAACTACAAACAGAAAAAATGCAGTGGAGTATTCTGAGAAAATACTGGTTGTATATAGAGAGAAGGATGGGGTAAATTGTGAAAACAATTTTATTGTACATATGATCAGAGACAGTGTAGATGAAGATTTCACAAAAAAACTTAACTGTAAAAAGACTTGTTTGTAATTATTGTGAAATAAATTTACTTGGTAAAAAATTATAAATAGTGGTTTAACTCTTCTTTCCTAGTTTTTACTGTTGAATGTTGAGATGAAATATATTATTGTAATTATGAAATGGAAACAAATGAAATTTATGAAATACTCTGTAATCAAATTTTTAAAATTTTCCTTCCATTCATTCTATATTTTTATCAATCATTAACAATCTTTGAAAGAATGTAATTAATTAATTAATTTATTCCTCTAAAGCTTTCTAATTATATTTGCGTTTTGCAATGAAGAAAAACATTAAACTTCTCATATTTCAGCATTATGAGTTTCAGGAGAAAATTATCAAAATAATTGGACCAAATGATAATTATTTCAATGTTTCAAAACATTCAGTTGATTACAATTAACATTATAATGAGAGAAGTTCCTGATGACAGATTTCTCGAATTGCGTATGTTTGAATGTAGCGCCAAAGTCTAGCTTCATGTACATTCTAGGGACCATGCAACAGTGGCGTAGCGTCAGGGGACGCTAAGATGCTGAGCATCCCCCCGGAAAATATTAATCAAAGAACCCTAAATATTGTATCGATAAACTTACAAGTGGTCAATTTATCGAAACACATATTGTATTAATTTTATGTGATTTCCAAAGGTTGAATTCGGCGCGTTATTACAAGCTGGCCTTCGATTGCTTGGATGCTAAAATGCTTCTAGCGTCTGCCACAAGATTGCGACGGGCAATGACGCATGCGCAGACGGCGAGATTCCCCCCTCCCCGCCTCACTCCTCACCAAGAGTTTCGAGAGTTTCGTACGATAGCGTACAAGTGAGCAAAGTGGCGTATGAGAGTTGCTCGTTTGTGCACGAGAGCACAGCACACTTGACGTCAGTGAAATATTTCCTTTCTCACTTGGGGTTCACTGCTTGGTCGTGGGCATAAACAGAAAAAAAATAGTGCTTGCCCACTAATTCTTAATTAATATCTAAGAAGATGAATTCTTCCTTAATTATATTAAATATTATTTTGATCTGAAATGTATAAATTCACGAGTGATCTCATTGCCAATCGCACATTAGAATTAAAGCTGAGCCATTGCATAATTTACTTTCAAGAAGTCTCCTGACATAAATCTGTTTAAGTATTGTAACATTTGTTTTGTTAACATAGATTCTAGAGAACATTAAAGACCGTGATGTGTTCATTTGGCGTTATTGTTGAGCATCCCCAAACACGCGAGTCACGCTACGGCACTGCAAAGCAAGCTGAAATCCCGTATACATCATGCGGTCTGATTTTTATGTTAACATTTTTTATGACACCTATTTTCAATATCTATTGCTTGGCTAGTTTTAATGAACATAGTATCTTGCAATACAATTGGGAAACGACTCGGACTTGATAGCCCTGGTGGCTTAAGTAAATAGTTGATTTGGTGACCAATGTAGTAATTGGGCTGAAGTTTTAAACCTAGCGTTGAAAAAGATGGCAAAGGTTTTACACAAATAATGTCTTGAAGATTCACAACATTTTAGTGGCTCATTCATATTATGATGTGTTTGTACAACACATTCAGTCAGTGCAAGTAAATGACAACTTATTTATTGAGAGCTATATTCTTTAATGGGTTGTTTATATTATTGCAAAAATGTGGAAAATCTACATACGTTTAAAAAAACGTAAATTATCCGAGTATGACAGGAAAATGTTTTTACATGTGAATTGGAAATTACGAAATGGGCGGAACCTGTAACCTACTTGACTTGAAATATCCATCTATATTCAAAGCAGAAATATACTTTTGTTCCTTTTGTTCCTAGGATGTTATAATTTTACGTTCCTGATTTTCGGAAACAGTCGAGTATCTAAAAAAGGTTACTCTGTCTTTCCTGGCTCCTTTTGCCCTTGGTTATCGTTGCTACTTGGTTATCGTTAAAATACAACTTTATTTTAGAGAAAAAAGAACATCTCACTGCAAGAAAGTGTACCTAAACAAAACCAAAAGTTTTAAAAACATAGGTAGAGGAGAATGTGTACCGTGATCACGTTTTGAAAGAAAATCGACACTTAATGTTGTGTTAAAACAGGACGAATGGATAAATCTCCGAACTATTAAAAGTCACGTGTTCTGGACATCTCTACGGGATCTTTCAATTTTTGATGGGAGAATTGTTTTCGAAACACAAGGTGATACCTTGTGGCAGAAGTTACTTCCAATGAAAAGAATATCTCAACAATTTTTTAAATGACATTCTGTCCTTAATCGAAAATAAAATGTGCAAAAATAGATAATCTGATTTTAATTTGCTCATACGCGTTTAAATGGCAAAAGTATTAATACAATGTAACATACATATTTCTGGAGCAAAAGCTGAATATTTTAAAGATTTCTGGGCATATTTCACATTTCTTGGCAAACTGGCAGGCATGATTGAAGGCTAAAAGCTTGCATAAACTTGCTAGCTCTAATAGTGATAACTTACCAAAAGCGTCAAAACTATTTGACATTTTGAGAAAAATATTACACGAATGCAAGGAGATATTCATGGAAGAAGAACAAAATATATTCAGAAAGGGAAAGAGCCCAAAAGATACCACTATACTGTAGCATTATGGAATATTAATCAATAAAATAAGATTTAATTTTAGACTATTTTCACGAGACGAGTACACAGAGGTCTTAAGGAAGCACCCAACCCCACCGCTCGGCGCTTCGCCTGCCTGGCGCCGCCGAAATTAGTCCCGCTTCCTCTCGGGGACCGCCCGCCCTTCGCCAGCCTCGCCCCACCCGCGCGGACCGGCCCGCCTACCGTTTAGCGATGGAACGCGAGGGGAACCACCCAGGGTGTCATGTTTTCGATGGCTTGAGACAAATAATTACCACCCCGCCCAGTAACCAGCCGCTCGAAGTTGCACGTGCTCTTCATAAACAATGTTAGAGAGAGCGTAAGTGGAAATTTCCACTCAGTTCCTGTAAGAATCGCCGTCTACGATTGGACGAAAGAATTACTGCCGCGTAGAAGGCTTCGGCCAGATGAGATTGCTCCAGTTTCTGGAAAATTCCGGGATCTTTTGGCGAGTTTTGGAGGGGGAGACATAGCAGCTGCTTCGTAACACCAGCAGCAAGAAAATACTTGATTTTTGAACGCGGGAGAGTGCGGAGCTCCGTGTCAGAAGGAGAAAAGGGGCGTTGGCGCACTTCAGGATTCTTCCTGAATCGGCTTTAATAAGTGCCGAGTTGAAAAATTTTTATCAGAGAATTTCTTCTATAGGCTTTGGCGCCTAGAAGCTAATTTTATAATTTCACGCCTAGAATTGAGGCTAAGATGTTCTATTTTGAGCCGTGCTTGGCTGTTAACGGAAATATTAGAATTTTCGTAATTGAAACATACTCGGCCGAGACATCGAGTCGCCGTAATCCGGCGCCGTACCATTCACGCGACCGTGACCTAGAGAACTGTCGCTGCCCGTTCCGGCGGCTATTCACGAGGTGAACAAGACACCGTCTCCAACCCGACCAGAGCGTACCTGCTTCTTGAGAGGGACTCCATTCTCGCTCCTCCGCCCTGCGCCTTGCGGGTAGTCCAACAGCTGGAAAGAAGTCAACGACCTCTGAGGTTGATGTGCATTTTCCGAGCCAGCCTGAGCTCGTAATTGCCCTTGTGGCGAGAAAGTTTATTTGGTCAGA
This sequence comes from Acheta domesticus, assembly GCA_031308135.1. NCBI lineage: Eukaryota > Metazoa > Arthropoda > Insecta > Orthoptera > Gryllidae > Acheta > Acheta domesticus. Next base: position 141,833,582 of record JAHLJT010002406.1, on the reverse strand, counting down.
ACTTTAAATTCTCAGAAATAGTATTTTTTCAATTGTGTCATTTTAAAGAACGGATCGTGGCTGCGCTCAGGCCTGCAAGAGAACCCGCGAAGTAATTGTCAAATCATTAGCTTTAAGATTCATTGTAATTGTTATTTTGGGGGAACACGAGCTCGTAATCGTGGTCTTCCTGATAAACTTAAAGTGTTTTTGACAAATTTATTCTTTTTTGAAATTAAATCTTAATTTTGCGACCTCATTTAATTTCTTTCATTTAATTCAAACGCAACGTTGCTCCACCATCCATCAGTTCTCTTTTAGCCAACTTATCTGCCATCCGAGGTAGCCTACCAGGTAAGTCCGCCGAACCACCGCGTCGGAGGACGGCGGGACGTCACAATACATTTACATAATATTCTGTATTAAAACAAGATATCCACTATATAAACATATATTCTATGTTAAAACAAAATAAACACAATGAAATAAATTCACAAATCTACCAACTATTTACAATTTCGAAAGGGGGAAATAGAGTAAAGTAAGAAATAAAGTGGAAAACACTAAACAAGGAAAAAATACTAGTAGAAATAATCAAAGGAATACAGAGCCTTTACCTGAATTCACAAGAAAAAAAATTGGAGATGCTTTTGAGTAAATCTTGTTTTTGTAATTTTTTGAAATTGTACATATTGCATGAAATATGGCGCGAAAACTATAAACGCTTCAAAAAATGTACATGGCCTTAAAGACAGAACTCAACTTTGGAGAACAAATTTAATTGGAAGGAAAAATTCTATCATCAATTGTTTAGTCGGAGAAAATGCCAAAAGAATTTCAAACCTTTGCCATTTTTGAAAATTCGGGGTTAACCGCGAAAATCTGACATACGCCACATTAATAAGTGTATTTTACTCTATTCTTAGAAGAATTTTAAAGAAAAAATTTTGAGCCGTTTTTGAGAAAATTTTGAAAATGTCCGTGGGCTGCATGTAAAGTACCCCCAAATTTTGAAGAAAGTTTTCCAAAATGCCGAAGCTTCGACTAGAGCCAGATGGACAGGGGCTCCTTAAGTTTGGAAAAAATCCTATGAGTGGTTAAGGCGCTATACAGGCGATTTTCTTAACTTTGTCCCTGACAGGAATCAGCTGTTTCGCTGCAATCCAATCGGGAGCTTGTATGTTGCTATAGTGACGTCACTATGGTGACGTTTAAGCTCCCTATTGGATGAAAGCGTCAACAGCTGATTCTTGTCAGGGACAAAGATAAGAAAATCGCAGTATAGTAGTGTTCACGCACGGACGGACAGACGGACGTTTTACTTTCAATTTTTTTCGATATCAAGGACTCACAAAACAGGTACCTGTCTACACCACGTGCCAGGGGGTTTTTACTTTCCCCTATGCGGAGTAATATACGTAATATACTGTAGGGAAAGATATGTAATGCTGCGGAAATAGATTTCGAGATTTTAACGGAAATACACGTTTTGGGGTCTCCTGATATTGAAAAAGTGATTTTCTTCAAACGTCCGACCGTCGGTCCGTCCATCCGTCTGGCCGTCTGTCTATGAACAACATTAGCACCTAAACCAATCTTTCAAAAAATTACATTTGTGTAATTTTTGCAAAAAACAAAAAAATACCCCAAATTGAACTTTACATTTGTATTAAAGAGTGTAATTAGCACTATCGTTCGAAAAGTCTGAAGAAAAAATTTTAATCCATTTTTGAGAAAGTTTTTGAGAATTTTTTTCAAAAACAGCTTCAATTTTTTTCTTTAAATGTTTGGTAGGTATAGGTCCTAACGAACTCTATAAGATGCCATATTTGTATATTCTTTTGTTTTTTCAAAAATTACAAAATTATAATTTTTTGACTTGTCTCTCACGTTGTTAATTTTTACTGCAGCAACTCTTTTCGGGAACGAGTGGAAGAGGGGACGAGAGTGGAAGCGTTCCCACGGGGGGCTGGCGCTCCGGACAGGAGCGCCCGCGCGGTTGACATTTGGCAGGCTTCCTGGAATGTCATTTTTTGGGAAGGGAGTGGAGGGGGAGAGCTGGTGGACGCGAGGTGGTGTCGAGGAGAGCATTCTTACAAAAGACATGTAACGGGAAGGTTGCGGATGTTGGACGCTTCCTCTCCGGTTCAGGGTAATTTAGGATTAATAAATTAATTAGTGAAGTACCAATCTGTGTTTGCTTCATGGGGAGAAGGAGAAACCCTAACATTTACATTAGCGGCGAATTGTTTACATGACTATATTTATGAGTACATGTGCTTTAAATAATGTCAAGTAATGTTTGTTTCTCGAATTTATAAACGCTATTTTATTTGTGGGTTGATGTAGTTCAAATGACTTCTACTGATGTTTTTCGAAAACTCAAAAATTTTCTTCCAAAAAAAAGTTTCTTGAAAACTCAGATTTGCGGTGAAAAAGAGCTTCAAATTTCGCATTTTTAGTAGCGATTTTCTTAAAACGGCTCAAATATTTTCAAACAAAATTGCCATTTATGACCAGGTTTTACTGTTCATGAATATTTTAAAATTAATATTTCCGTTCTACCATTAGGAAACAGAAAAATTAAGAAAATGTGGGAAAAAATGTAGTTTGGAGCCATAATAGATAGCAGTTGGTACGAGTGTGTTGCAATTCCGAATAGCTCGCCCAGATCCAAGGAAATAGAAAACTAATAAAGGAAAGTCTGTGCCATTGTGTATACTGCGATTTCTCTAACTTTGCCCCTCAAGGCCAATCAAGCCCCATCTTCAGGACTATCACACGGCATTTTGCGTCTTTCTCGGTCTTGCCGGTAGAAGTTGCATGATTGCAAGCTCTGCTTGATACGGTCGCGATCATGCGAAATCTAGCGGAACGACTGAGAAAGTTGCGAAATACCGTGACATTTTCCATCGCGAAGATGGGATTTGAGTGGCCTTGAGGGGCAAAATCACAAAAATCACAAAAATCGCATTATAGCATCACTAGTTTTGAAAGATCTCACACACCGTTAAGATGAACATTTCCAGCAAATTGTAAACACTATTGTATTTATGAGTTTAAGTGCTTCAAATAACTTCTAATGAACTGTTTCGAAATCACAAAAGATTCTTGTGAAAAAAAGCATCAAATTTCGCATTTACAATAGCGCTTAAACGCTATTTTGTAAAAAACGGTTTCAAATTCTTCAAAGAAAGTTTCATTTCAGACGAGGTTTTACTGCATTTTAATATTGTTAAAATAATATTTCCATTCTTCGATTAGGAAATCGAAAAAATTAATAAAATTTCAAAAAAATGTACTTTGGACGGCGATAGATGGTTGCTGGCAAGAGTATGTGTCAAGTTGGAATAGCTAGCCCAGACCCAAGGAAATAGAAAACTAACACTGGAGTGTCTGTGGCATTCCGTAGTACCACTTGTTTAAATATTTTTACTTTCCCGTATACATACGTACGTATATACGGAGTAATATACGTCTTGAGGTCCCCTGATATCGAGTGGGTCTTTTAAAAACGTCCGTCCGTCCTGTCAGTCTGACCGTGTGTGAACAACACTAGCGCGTAAACCATACGTGCGATTGCTTCCAAAATGGATATTCCCTGGTCGATTTGCGTCCACTCGTGGCGCCTCGATTTTGAAAAACTTTCTTCAAAATTTGAGGGTACTTTACATGAAGCCCCCCGGACATTTTCAAAATTTTCTCAAAAACGGCTCCAAATTGTTTCTTTAAATTTCATGTAAGAATAGAGTAAAACACTTATTAAGATGGCATAGGTGCCATTTTCACGGTTAATTCTAAATTTTCGAAAATTCCCAAAGTTTGAAATTTTTTCGGCGTCTTCCTACAACTACAAAATTGAAGATAGAGATTTTTCCTTCGAATAAAATTTGTCCAAAATGAGTTCTTTCATTACATGTACTTTTTTAAAATTTTATTAGTCTGCGCAATATTGTACGCTATATTTGAAATTTTAAAAAAATTACAAAAACCAGATTTTCTCAAAAACGGCTCCAAATTGATTCTTTAAACTTTTGGTAAAGATAGTGCTAAATGTGCTCTATGAGATGACATTAACGCCATAATCCTCTATTCTTTTGTTTTTTTTTTTCAAAAATTGCAAAAATGTAGTTTTTTTACTTGTCTCACGTTAATATTTACATTAACGGCGATTTGTTCACATTATTATGTTAATGACTACATGTGCTTTAAATAATGTCAAATAAAGTTTCTCGATAATTGAATAGTTTTCTATGAAAAGTACCTCAGAATTGCGCATTTTCAGAAACGCTCAAACGCCATTTTCTAAAAAATTGGTTTCAAATTTTTTGTTCAAACTTTTCGAAAGGATAGTGCTAATTGCACTCTTTAATAAGGCGTAAAGTAAATTTGGGGGTATTTTTTTTGTTTTTTCAAAAATTACAAAAATGTAACTTTGTTTGAAAGTTCTCTCATACGGTTAAAATGCACATTTCCAGCAATTCGTAAACACTATTGAATTTGTGAGTGTAAGTACTTCAAATGAAGTTTTTCGAAAACTCAAAACTTTTCTGTAAAAAAAAGAGCTTCAAAATTCGCATTTACAGTAGTGCTTAAACGCCATTTTCTTGAAACAGCTCCAAATTTTGCAATGAAAATTGCCATTGAGGGAAGGTTTATTTGTTTTTTATATTCTTAATATAATAGTTTTGTTCTACAATTGGAAAACTGAAAACTTAAGAAAATGTCGAAAAAATGTTGGGCGGCGATAGATGGCAGCTGTCAAGAGTATTGGCAAGTTCGAAAAGCTAGCGGAGGCCAAACGAAACAGAAAACTAATACGGGAAAGTCTGTGTCATTCTGTAACACCACTAAGGTCCGATTAAATTAAGAAGGTGATTGACAGGTCTGTGTGACGTCAGGACGCCTTTCCCGTTTCCATGGTAGCTGCCAACCAGAGAGACAAAACGTGACCTCTCAGGTCGCTCAGTTGCCTCTGCCGAACACGGGGAACATTTGAGCATCGCAAGCGACTTCCCTGCCGCCACGCCGCTCGCGTTTCTGCCTGTGCTGCGCGCGCAATGTGTACTGTGTTGTGATGAGATGCGTTGAGGTTAGGCTTTTGTCGTATTTTTTACACTTTTACACGTATTTTTTGAAGTGTTTGTTTTCGTGTCCCGGTAACACGTGCTCAGTGGTTTGCGACCTGGCAACGTTGCTCCCCTCCACTCACAAATGTCAATCACCTTCTTAATTTAATCGGACCTTAGTTATAGACATGCATATTATATACTCTCTGACAGACGTATCTCACGTTTAAATTATTTCCTGTATGTTGGTATAACACATTTTACATTGGTATCACTGATGACTTGCAATATGTCTCGTATATCCACGCAATGCCACCTAGATCTTCAGGCCTGTTGGCAGTCGGCCATCGTGTTTGTGACGTCATCACGGGTAGTCATAACAAGCGGGGAGCAGGCGAAGGAGAGCGTGGTTTGTTCGTTGCGAAAGCTGTGAGTGAAGCACGTGTGAGCTGTGAAAGTCGTATCCAGAAATATTTGAACGAGTGTTATAGTTGTTCGAGAAGAACCATTTTTAAAGAAGTGCAGTTTTGATACAGAGAAGGTAAGTAATAGTAATAATATGTACTTGTACACATGAATGTAACTATGAACTTAATGTGTGAAAGTGAGAATTTTCTCTATTAAAAATATTTACATGTTATTGTTTTTCACAGAATTTTACGATGCCGTATCGTTGCTGTGTGCCCAATTGCAAGGGAAATTATCCCAACGGACCTAATGTGAGTGTTTTCTCTTTCCCAACTGAAGAGAACCTCAACATGCTTGGTTAAAAGCGATAAGCAGAGACGAGTTTCAGCCCAGCAAAACCTCGAAGGTTAGGACATACTACGCTTCACCATATACCACTCAGATTTTTCTCATTTTTTTTACATTTATTTTTCAAAATATTAACATAATATGCTATTTATTAGGTATGTGAACTTCATTTTCAATCCCACCAAATTGAAAGAATATGCACCATGTTCAACGAAAAGACTGGCCAGATGCTTTCAGCACCATTGGGATATCCAAGGCTTGTTAAAGGTAAGAATTGACTTGTTTAATCATTATTTAATCAAATAATTATGTATGATCCAAATATATAATAATTTAAATGTATGACCCACAGGAGCTGTACCAAACCAGTTCCCAGATTGCCCCAGTTATTTGTCGAAGCCAGCAACAACATCAAGAGAAAGCCCCAACAAAAAAAGAATGCGCCTTGAAATGGCAGCATTAAACACTGCGCTGGAGAATAGTGTCCAAACGTATACAGAATACAACCAGGAAAGAAGTTTCGAAAATTTGGACCAACTTAAATTGGCAATTGATAAACTTAAATGTGATGAGTGGACAGTTCTAATGAAAGAAAAGTGTGTAATATTTGTTCTTTTAGAAGAACTCCCACAACCTGTTTTGCAATGTTCAGTAACCATAACTGACCTGTTAACTGTAGAGGTATATCACAAAAATATGCCAATTTCTAAATTGAACCGTTGTGCAATTCAGCAAAAAATTAGTAATATTAATGAACTTCATGATATTTTGAGGAAGTGCCATGAAAATTTTTCTGGTAAAAAGGTGGAGTCCAATGATAAAAATATCATTGACTTTATTTTAGACTGTCTCGATTCATTGAAAATCACAGCAGAAAATGAATTGTTAATTGCATTTTTAAAGGAACAAGTGTCGTTGTTAAATATTGCAAAAAACAAAGCAAAATATTCCCCTGAATTTGTGGTATTTTGTACTATTCTACAGTCAATTTCACCTCATGCCTATAACTTTTTTAGAAGTTCAGGGTATGTGAAGTTGCCATGCACTTCAACTTTAAAATTGCTGTCAACAAAATTGAACACTGACCCCAAAGTGGAGCAGAATCCAGAGCATGTGTTGCAGTATATTGGGAAAAAAATTGGTTTGTTGAATGATAAGGACAAAATTGTGGCACTCCTTATTGATGAAATACACTTGAAGTCATGTGTAGATTATAAAGGAGGAAGTGTAGTTGGAACTGCAGTCAATGAAGAAAAAAATGCATCATCGGCTTGTGTCTTCATGGTTACGAGTATGCTGTCATCTTATAAAGATGTTGTACATATACTGCCGGTGAGAAAAATGACAGGAGATTTGCTCAGCCAGTACATCAGAACTATAATTGTAGGCCTTGAAAATATTGGTTTTGAGGTAATTGCAGTAATTTCGGACAATCATCCTGTTAATCGAAAAGCTTTTTCCTTGTTTTCTGAGCCTCCAAAACTTGAAGTAGCGTGTGAACATCCGTGTGATTCTCAAAGAAAATTATTTTTTCTTTTTGATAGTGTGCACCTCTTGAAGTGCATACGAAATAATTGGTTAAATCAGGATAACCAAGAGATTAATTTTCCTGATATGGAACATAATATTACGCATACCGCATCATTTGCATGCCTCCAAGATATGTACCACTCAGAGAAGAATAGTATTTTGAAATATAGCCATAAGTTAAATTTAAAATCATTGTACCCTTCTTCTCTTGAGAGGCAGAATGTCCGATTGGCATTAAATGTCTTCAACAGAAACACAGTGTCGGCCCTAAGGGAGCTTGGACCATTAAATCAGTTCTTGGATTATAACAGTACAGCCACATTTTTGGAATATATTTGTACATGGTGGGATATAGTAAATGTGAAAACCCCACAGAAGGGATTGAGGCTCCGAAATGAGTATCAGGAACCAGTAAGTGATATTAACTGTAAACAGTTGGAATATCTAAATTTATTTTCAAACTGGCTGACTGAATTGGAAGAAAAATATAAAACAAAAGCCCTGTCTACTGAAACCCACTGTGCTCTTGCTCATACCACACAAGGACTGATCAAAATTTCCATTTATTTGATTAGAGAAAAGAAATTCAAGTATGTTTTGTTGGGGAAATTTCAAACCGACAAGTTGGAAGATCGGTTTGGGAAATATAGACAATTGTCGGGGGGAAATTACCATGTATCAGTGAGAGAAATTTTTGAGTCTGAAAGAAAACTTAGAATTCAGAGTGTGTTACCTCTGGTAATTAATTCAGCTCATCTGGGTCAAATCAATGTTACCAAAAATGATGTTTGCCAAATTGACCTTGATGCTTTTTTAACTAGTGCATCAGATGAATGCTATGAAAATTTGCCTCAAAATTTTACTCTGATTGATGTAAATGAAGATGATGTAGATTACATTAAAGATTCGTTGTGGCCCATAATTACATATATAGGAGGGTACTGTTCGCATGCTGCAATAAAGAAATTAAATTGTGGTTATTGCAGTGATTATTTAATAAATAATGGTGAAAGTTTGGCTTCAGAAAGTTTTATCAACATCAACAATAGAGGTGGATTGAAATATCCAAGTGTGAATGTGGTGACTTGTGTTGCCTATACATTTTTAGTTATGGAGAAAATATTAAACACTTATGAAAGAGATTTCCTTCATATTGGAAACCAAAAGGATGTTGTAATGAACATTGCAACAAAGAATGTTCCAATGGAAATTTTTCAAGGTTTTAATTGTTTGTCCCATAGATTACCAGTTGTTGTAAAATATATATTAAGTGCTGCCACTAATATTTTGTTAAACAATTATGTCAAAAAGAAAAATGATGTTATCGTTAAAAAAAATATGCCAAGAGTGAAAAGGCAAAGAAAATACATGCAATAAATTTGTATTGTGAAATCAAAACATGTCTTTTTTGTAAGATACCCCAAATTATTATTAGCAAGGAGTAAAATTTGAAAAATAAAAAATCCGGAAATGGCAATAAAAAATTAGTTTCGTTAAAATTAACTCTTTAATTGTCTGAAATGCTATAAAATATTGAAAAAAAAATCATTATGATTACTGCTATTAAGGCAGCGAAGAAGGTAAGTGGAATGAATAGCCGGCGAAAGACGCGTTTGCCGCCATGACTACCCATGTGACGTCACAGCGCCAGTCGACAGGCCTTGTACTTTCTAGGAGGTATTGATCCACGCGTATATCACTGATCATGTTGTGCAAGTGATGTTTATTGCGGAAATTTCGTGTGTTCATTTTGGTGTTAAATTGTAGCATAATTTTGAGAGGCATGAAGGTGGTATTAATGGTCGCGGAGAAACCTTCACTGGCTACGTCGTTGGCTAATATTTTGAGTAATGGTAAATGTAGTAGTCGAAAAGGTAATGTCCCGGCACTTGCCGGTCTCGTGCTAACACTGAAATTAGCGGTGCAAATGTTTTTCTTTTTTTGTTTTGTATTGGGTAATTTTAATATCGTGCCACTGCAGGTTCTAATGGTGCTTGCTCAGTGCATGAATGGACGGGTACGTTCCGCGGTGAACCTGTGTGTTTCCGAATGACATCTGTGTGTGGTCATGTTATGACTTTAGATTTCATCGGAAAATACAATAATTGGGATAGGGTAGATCCTGTAAGTTTAATCTTTTGTACTAAACATACAATAAAATAAACATTTGTGTATGTTCTACTAAAAAAATATTGTTTAAGGTTTGTGTGTACATTATTAAAAGTAATTTGTCTCTATAGGTGGAATTATTTTCATGCCCCACCGAGAAGAAAGAAGCAACACCAAAACTTAAAATGCTTGCATTTTTAGCCCAGGAAGCCAAAGGTATTGCTTATCTTGTTTTATGGCTAGATTGTGATAAAGAAGGAGAAAACATATGTTTTGAAGTTATTGGTGCCGTTCATCAAAATTTAAGGAATAATCTTACATGCCCTGAAGAAGTAAGAAACAATTGCTTTGTTACACCTTTTTACAAAAGTATTTTCATCTTTTATTTGTAATGCTATTAAAATTTTCTTTTAGGTTATATACAGAGCCCATTTCTCAGCAATCACAGAAAAGGACATAAAAGCAGCTTTCTCAAATCTTGGTAGACCTAATGAAAATGAAGCTCGTAGTGTAGATGCTCGTCAGGAATTGGATTTACGAATTGGTTGTGCTTTCACTAGGTTTCAAACCAAGTTTTTTCAGGTCAGGATAATTGTAATCTTTACTGATTGTGGTTTAAGTGATCTCTAGTGATTGTATTTGAATTGATTTCATTTATGTTGAGTTTGAAGTATTTGTGTTGTTACTCTAAAATAATATATAAAATGCAGGGTAAATATGGCGATTTGGATGCATCATTAATTTCTTATGGCCCATGCCAAACACCAACACTAGGTTTTTGTGTCCAGAGGCATGATGAGATACAAACATTTAAACCAGAACAATATTGGGTTATTCAGGTTAGTCAGCCATTTTTTATATGAACCCTTGTGATTTGGCTAGTCAATACTGGATTGTTTTTTACTTGTTCTTTTTCACATTGATGGATAATTCTTATTTATTGAAGGTGCTTTTAAAAGCGGAAGATGGTAGAGAAGTAACTTTAGATTGGGAAAGAGTACGCTGTTTTGAGAAGGATGTTGCCACTATGTTCCTTGCAGGTATCAAGGAATACAAAGAAGCAATGTAAGATATGAACAATACTGTTGGATTTAATTACATTTCATAATGTTATAGTTTTACCAAAGTGAATATACTGTTACCCGAAATGATGAAGGCTTATGAATTTGTGAGAACAATGTAATTTAAACATTTGTTATTTTAGAGATAATAAACTTATTTTTAATTATAGAAAAATTATCTGTAAAAAAACAATTTTAAAGTTTTAAGGAAAAAAAATACACAGATGAAACAACGTTAAAATGTCAATACATTAATATAATTTTCTTGATGTTTTGTTCAAACTATAAAATTGTAGCCCTCTTCACAACAAACATTTTATAATTAGGTGGTGAACACTAAAACATTAACAATTATTACAAAAAGTTCTAACAGCAATGGAAGCTCCACCTCATTTCCATCCATAAAAAAGAGGGGTTAAAGTAGGGTGTACGGTACACCCTTAGAGAAGGGATGTGGCAGGGGGGAAAGGGGAAGGGGAGGGGAAGCGGTGGGAGGGGGCAGAGGAGGAGGAGGACGATAGGAGTCCCCATAAGCCCTCCCTCAAATTACGCCACACGCTCTGATAGAAATGAATAAAACTTACCGAAAGGCGGTTTTTAAGGTAGGCGCCATCAAGGAAAGACAAAAATTGATACCTGAATCACACTCAACCTGCTTCCGCGACCATGAACCTTTCCGCACTGAACACTTTCGCGCATGAGAAGTGGCGTCTTTCTTGCTTCGCTTCCACTCGAAAACATCACTTAATTACTTTCGCGTGGGCAACCTCATCGGACACTTTCATAAAGGATACGAAAAGCCTGCAGCATTCAAACCACGTTCTTGTGCCCATTCAACTTCAGCCACACACCCTTTCCGGCACAACGCGTAAAAAAAAGCCACATTTATTCTCACAATCGTAGCACAAACACTCGACACTCAAAAACACAAATCACGAAGAATTTGAAGAACGCAAGAAACGTAACTGCACAACAGCTACCCCAACACAGAAAATCAGTTGCACACCCACCATGTTCCAACCAGTATTTCGGAATGAAACTCAGACAAGAAATTGCCTCCCCTAACTTATGACGTCACGTCCATGACCAATTACGAACCATTAAAATTATTTCAATAGTGTATTTATTACAATTCATTTAAACCGCCCACACTTTGCTTTTTAGTAATAGTAGTAGTAGTAGTTTATTCAGGTTGTGTATACAGATACAGATGCAAAAATACATATATATGCATAAGGTTTACAATACATATACTCCGCACCTCGCTGAGGCCAAAGCCTGTGTGCGAACCCGAAAAACGCATTATGTAGATAATATCACTAAAGGTAGTACACTTGTAAAGAAATAAAATATAAATTGAAAAAAAAGGTAACAATTTTTATAGAGATAACATACATTAGAACTAATTACATAAAAGAAAAGAAAGAATCTTTATAGTACTATACTCGATGCAATACAAATGAAAAAAGACAAATTAAAAAATCTAACATATTTTCTATTACAATAATATATAAAAGCCAAAACATAATTTACAATAGGTATAATATTACTTCGAAGAAGGATTTCAAAGTAAACAGGGGATTACTTAATTATGGTCTTCAGAACAGTCTCAGATGAGTTTATCAACCAGTATTTTATCATAATTTTAGTTGATATTCTATTAACATTCAAAATTTTCAGATTATGTGGAAGCAAATTGTAAACTTTATAACTGATATAATCAAAATTTCTTCTACCAATATCTTTTTTAACGTCTGGAGGTTGCAAATATAGATTTCTTTTATTGGCCTTTACTTTTACATCATAGATATTTTGTAAATAGGAGTAATTTTCCAAGACTGACTTCAGCAGAAAATATTTCCTAATATCAATTATCTTATTTTCTCTATATAGGATTTCTGAAGAGTATCTTCTATTCTTTCCAAATATCAGTTTAATGATTCGTTTTTGAATATCACTCAAAGGTTTCAAGGAATTAGCATATGCTAAGCCCCTCCCCATGCAATTATACCATACGTAGCGATAGACCAATAAAATGCATAAAATATCATTAGAAGTTGTTTTGTATTAAAAATTTTAGTAATTTAAAAAAAATATAAATGAGATATCTTAACCTATTTGCAATCTTTGATATACGGTGTCCCCATTTTAAATTGTAATCTATAAGAATACCCAGATATTTTGTATGATATACTCTTTTTATCTCTGGACAAGTACAGTTTTGTCTATTGCAAGAATTTATATGTATTCTCAAAGCACACCAATCCGGAACACTGTCCATATAGCTGCCATAAGTAGAGTATACTGTTTTTGTTATATTAAGGCTAAGATGGTTTGCACATAACCAATTAGCTAACTGATTTAAATTGACTTCAGCTCTTTAAAGAACATCAGTCCATGATTTATCTTTGACAACAACACAAGTATCGTCAGCAAAAGATATCAAATTTCCTTTTGGCAAGGTTAGAAACATGTCATTTAAGTACAGAATAAAGAATAGTGGTCCCAATATTGTTCCTTGTGGAACTCCACAAGTGACCACTCGTTCTCTACTAATAACATTGTTTATTTTCACTACTTGTTTCCGATTAGTCAAGTAACTTTTAATCAGATCATAAGTAATTCCACGATAGCCATATCTACAGAGCTTCACCAATAGCAATTCATGGTTAACGGTATCAAATGCCTTAGCCAAATCCAAATAAATAGATATGCAGGGCACACCGCCATCCATTGAAGTACAGATCTGACTAGCTACATACATAGTAGCATCATCAGTATTTCTACCCTTTTGAAAACCAAATTGGAATTGATTTATAATATTATGTTTATTTAAGTGGTTTTCAAATCTAACTTTCAATAATTTTTCAAATATTTTCGCAAAATTTGAAATTAGTGAGATAGGTTGGTAGTTAGTGGTTCTATCTTTATCACCTGATTTGTAGATTGGAATAATCTCACCTTTTTTAAAGTGTTCAGGAAATACACCTGTCTCAATGCTTTTATTAAATATATTTTATTAAATATATAATATTTTTATAAGTATGTAATAAATTATGCGTATTGCTCCCCACCCCTGCCTGCCGAAAGGTTCCCCTCATAATCCCCCAAATACCCCTCGTCCCCTCCACCGTGACTTTCTCCCTTGCCGGAGCAGCGCGAAGGGCCGGTTTGAACGACTTCTTAGGTTGCACCGTGCACTAGACGTCAGCCAAAAGAGGGCCTGTTTGTTGTACACGACGATTAGAACCCAGGTCTCTTTGCAGTAAAAATGCCTAAAACATATCATGCATGATAAATGTTTTAAATATGGATTGATCCCAACTGTACGGTACCCCTTGCTGTCACGGCCTCCTTAATATGTTCATATTGTACCGATAGGAGATTTTCATGGGTCATCAAGTTTTGAGATGCCTTCATACGCTTTGACCCCAATGCATTATAATGCCGAATTGCTTTCAAAGGCAAGTTTTCTCACTTCGTTCACCTGGATCCAACAACCAAGCAATATAATTTATCGATATCAAGTTGTACATTCATCACATGAGTAAGACTAATATCTACCATTTTGCAAATAAATGTTTTTATTTTTTTTATTTTTTATAGTTTTCAGTTTCTTTGGTTAGTCCAATCCATGTTGAATTCTGTAGATTGTATGGGCCTAGAAATTACGTTGTGTTTGTAATCTGGTAACCTAACGTTGCTTAATGTTACATAATACTACCAGTTGGTTTTGTAATTTCTTTGGTTTCGCTTAGCTTTCTTATCTTACCACATTCTTTGGCAAGCTACCATCTATCGCCGCCCAAAGTTCTTCTTTTTTTTATTTTTTAAAATTTTTTTAAAGAAGAGTAAACCCTATCGTAATTGAAAAATTTGGAGCCGTTTTTAAGACAATGGCATTTAAACAATACTATCAACATGGAATTTGAAGCTCTTTCCACAGAAAATTTTTGAATTTTAAAGTAATTTTACACGATTCCACTCAAAAATGCAATAGTGTTTACAAATCACTTGCAACATTTATGACATAATGTTGTTTATGCATTTCTGAAAATGTAGAATTTTAAGCTAGTTTTCACAGAAAACTATCGAGTTTTCAAGAAGCTTTATAAGACATTATTTAAAGAACATAAACTCATAAATGCAATAATGTGAACAAATCACTGCTAATGTAAAAATTAACAACATGAGAAAGTACAAAAAAAAAAAAGTTTTTGTAATTTTTGAAAAATGTAAAGAATAGAGCAATATGGCATTTATGTCATCTCATAGAGTACATTTGGAGTTGTTTTTGAGAAAATCTTGTTTTTGTTATTTTTTAGAATTGCACAAATTGCATGCAATATTGCATGACATCTAGAATTTTCAAAAAAATGTACATGATCTTAATGAGAGTACTAATTATGGAGAAGAAATTGCATTTGAAAGAAAAGTCTATATTAAATTTTGTAGTTGTAGAAAGATTCTGAAAAAATTTCAAACATTTGCAATTATCGAAAATTCAGAGTTATCAGAGAAAATTATGGATCTGTGCCATCTTTAAAAGTGTATTATACTCTGTTCTTAGCAGAAATTTAAAGAAATTTTTATATTTTTGTAAAAAATTCAAAGAATTTGAAGCCACTTTTGAGAAAATTTTAAAACGAGTGGTGCTACACAATGGCACTGACTACCCCATATTAGTTTTCTATTTCCTTTGGTCTTGGCTAGCTATTCGGACCTGCCACACACTCGTCGGCTGCCATCTATCACTGCACAAAGTACATTTTTTGACATTTTCTTAATTATTCGGTTTCCTAATAGAACAGAAATATTAATTTAGGAATATTAAAGCCTTATCCTAAATGGCAATTTTCTTTGAAAAATTTGGAGCCATTTTTAAATAAATAGCATTTAAGTAGTACTGTAAATTCGAAATTTGAAGCTCTTTTTCACAGAAAGTTTTTGAGTTTTCAAAAAACTTCATTGGAAGTCATTTGAAGCACTTTTACTCACAAATACAATGGTGTTTACAAATTGCTGGAAAAGTGCATGAAAATGGTGTGAGAGATCTTTCAAAAACATTACATCTAATATTTGCAATAACGAAATAATACCCCAAATTGAACTTTACTTCATATTAAAGAGTGCAATTAGAACTATCCATTCGAAAAGTGTGAAGAAAAAATTTGAAGCCATTTATGGGAAACTGGCATTTGAGTGTTTCTGATAATGAATTTTGAGTTAGTTTTCACAGCAAACAGTTTTGAGAAACTTTATATGATATTATTTAAAGCACATGTACTTATAAATATAATAGTGTGAACCAATCACCACTAATGTAAAGATGAACACCGTGAGAATCAAGTCAAAATAATTAAATTTTTGAAAACGCAAATGAATAGACCAATATGACATTTATGTCATCTCAAAGACTACATTAGGCTCTATCCCTCCCAAAAGTTCAAAGAAAAATTTGGAGCCGATCTTGAGAAAATTTTGTGTTTGTAATTTTTTAGAATGGCGCATGTTGGGCAAAAACGACTTAAAATTTCCAAAAAATAAACATGATCTTAATGAAGGAACTGTCAATAACAAATTTTATTTGAAGGAAAAATCTCTTATCTTCAATTTTGTAGTTGTAAGAAGACGCCGAAAAAAATCAAAAGACGGCAATTTTTGAAAATTAATAGTTTACCATGAAAATCGAACCTGTGCCACCTTTATTAGTGTAGTTTACTCTATTCTTGCAAGAACTTTGGAGCTGTCTTTGAGGAAATTTTGAAAATGACTGAGGGGCTTTATGTAAAGTACCTGCAAATTTTAAAGAAAGAGGTCCAAAATCATAGTGCCTTGTGCTGAGCAAGATCAATTGGGAATATCTATTTTGGAAAAAATCCTACGTATGGTTTAAGTGGTAGTCTTGTGCACAGACTGATGGATGTTTTGAAAGAACCCACTTTTTTTTGTATCAGGAGACCCCAAAACATGTTTTTCTGTTGAAATCTTGAAATCAATTTTTACTTAACTTTCCCTATATGACATATGTTACTCTGTATATAGGTATGTGTATGGGAAAGTAAAAATTAGGAACAGTTTTTGAGAAAATGGCATTCAAGCATTTCTGAAAATGTGGAATTTTGAGCTATTTTCACAGGGAAGTTTGTGATTTTTCGAGCAACTTTATAAGACACCGTTTAAAGCACATGCACTTGTAAATGTATAATGTGAACAAATCACTTCTAATATATGTGTTACCAACATGAAACACTAATAAAAAAATACATTTTTGTAATTTTTGAAAAAAGAAAATAATAGATCAAAATGGCGTTTGTCATCGTATAGAGTATATTTAGCACTATCCCTCATAAATATTTAAAGGGAAAAATTGGAGCAGTTTTTGAGAAAATCATATTTTTGTAATTTTTTTTAAATTGCATGCAGATTGTGTGAAAACTATTCAAATATTGAAAAAAGTGTATCTGACCTTAATTAAAGAACTAATTATGGACAACAAATTTCATTTGTAGGAAAAATCTTCAATTTTGTTGTGGTCAGAAGACGGAAAAAAATTCAAATTTTTGCAATTATTCAATAATTGCAACTGTTAACTCTAAATTTTCAAAATTTAGAGTTAACAGTAAAACTCTGACTTATGCCAGCTTTATAAGTGTATTTTACTCTGTTCTTAGAAGAATTTGAAGAAAAAAATTGGAGCCATTTTTGAGGATATTTTGAAAATGTCACTACATGAAAGAAAAGTGTCATGTAAAGTACACCCAAATATTAGTGAATGCTTTTTAGAATCGCAGAGCTTCGACTCAGGCCAAATAGTGGGTTTATTTGTTTTGGAAAACATTGTATGCATAATTTAGGCATAATGTTGTACTCCTGTAATATTAATACACTGGACAGGCGTTGTTCAGTCATTAGATTTTTTGGTGTCAAGGATGTACAAAACGGATTCTGGCTACACCATGTTAGGGGATTTTTTCTAAATTTAGTAATTGGATTTATCCACAATTTCATTATCAGGGCCCGTCAATAAGAGTTTTTCTGACGAAAATTCCCAGTTTTTTTCACGCAGCATTACATAACTTTCTCTCTACTACATAAGTGATAACAAGAAAATAAAAGAATTGTGTGTTATGCAATCTCTTTTCGAAATTAAAATTAAAGTATTGATGGAAAAAATGATCAAAAAGACAGTGATCAGTGATTTTGTGAACAAAGATCAGTGATTTTGTGATTATTTTGAAATATGATCGAAGAAAATAATAATTTATTTTATTTTTGAAAGATTACACAATATATTATATTTATTTATACAATATATAAATAAATGCATAAAACCTGAAATACAAGGAGAATCCTCTATTTCTTTGGAATTATAATTAAAATGAATAGTGCAGTTTTATAAGTAATGCATCGTACATGTAACACGGGGAAAAGTGATATCTTGAGAAAACGGAGGGAAAATAAAATCAGGTTACAGGTGGTCACCCTGCGCGCACACACACACACACACACACAAGCACACAAACACCGCACAAGCACACAAACACCGCACAAGCACACAAACACCGCACACGCACCCAACACCCACCGCACATGCACCCAACACCCACCGCACACGCACCCAACACCCACCGCACACGCACCCAACACCCACCGCACACGCGCACGTCACACAAACACCACACACGCACAGAAAGATCTGCACTAAGAAGGAAGGTACTGAGCTGCTGGATGTGTAGACACACGGCCATACTCTACTAGAGTTTGGCCGTGGTAGACACAACAATCAGTATGTTGCACAAGTGTCAACTTGCTGGCGCGGTATGTCAGACCGTGATACCAATTCAAGGTTAACCATGAAAATTGGACCTCTACCACCTTACCACGTATTTTAATCTATTTTTACTAGATATTTAAATACAAAATTTGGAGCCGTTTTGAGAAAATTTTGAAAATGTATGAGGGGCTTAATGTTAAGAACCCCCCAGGGGACTATTTCTGTTGAAATCTATATTTTGCCTCATTACATAACTTTCTATATACTATGTACATATACAAGAAAGTAATTATAAGGTAGTAATAGTGTGTGTGTAGTTTTCATTCTACTCTCATGGGGTTGGAATCTAATTTTCTTGGCTCTGTTCAAAATATATTTTTAATAAATTTAGTGCGGTAAACAATCAACAAACTATTATATAGATGTTAATTTAAGGAAAAATATGAAGAGGATTAGGGAACACCAAGCAAACATTAGGATACCTGGTTGAAACTCATCATAATTTCAAGACACAAGTTCAAGTTACAGGACACAATACAAATTGGACTGATACGGCACATATGTGCGTATGTGTTTAAATAACAGTTCCTTTAAAAGATTTGTACTTCCTAGGGGCCCACAATTTTGTAGTTTGGCTGAAATGTTGAGAAAATAATGTTAACATGTTATGTTTTGTCAGTATGTTTTTGTCCTTATATCTTTGGACCTTGCTTGTGATGAAATGGTGAATACATTCATTATTTTAGCAAATAAGAAAACACCCAGGTTTATTTCAGTCCAATTTAGTAATAAACTTTGGGGTTTACTTTAATAAATGCAATTCTGAAGAATTGTTTTTTTCTTCTCCAAAGTGAATGTTATCAATATTATTTGAATACTGTTCTGAAGGAAATCATTTTCTTTTTGTTCAGAGTAATGAATATTTCAACTAAAGAGAAAGTGAAGCAGCGACCTCAAGCATTAAATACAGTGGAGTTAATGAGAATAGCAAGTGCTGGGCTTGGAATTGGACCCCATCATGCTATGCAACTTGCTGAACGTCTTTATACTCAAGGATTCATCAGTTACCCACGAACTGAAACTACTCACTATCCAGAGAATTTTGACCTGATGTAAGTAGAAAATTTGTGATTAATGCAGTGTGTCTTCAATTTTGAATTTTTGTAATTCCACACAAATGCCCTTCCTTTGGAAAATTAAACAATAGTTGAACCAAATTAGAGTATGAAAAGTGCATGTCTCTTTGTACACGACTTGCAATTTGTAATGCAAGATGCATTTGCTGTAAACAATGTAACAAATTAAGTATTTATTATGAAAAAAAGTTTTATTTGGCGGGAAAAATTCTTCAAACACAGTGAGTGTTGTGTTGGCCTGGGGACCTGCTTTTATTAATTTTGAGAATCAACAGTTTGTAATAGTCTTTGAAGGATACAGTAGCAGTATTACATTTTTGAATTGAAATTGCTCTTTGCTTAGTGTTTGAAGAGTGAATTTTTTTGGTGGCGAGTTTCATAATTTGTGAAACCACCACCATTTGCATAAAATATTGTGTGATTTGAAAGCTGTGTATTGTTACCTGTCCCATGCAGTATTCCTTGAACATATATTTCTCTTTGGTACTTTGATAAATTTCAATTCCTTTCAATTTATTAATCGAAAAGGGAGAATTTAAAGGCCGAAGTCATGGAGTTGGAGCAGTTTTCAGTAATATAGATTTAGGATTCCTTTGAATGTTATAAATAGGTTGATACAAATTGCCATGTGGATTATGTGAACAAAGTACACTCCTGTATCATTAAAATCCAATGCAGCACATACAGTAGTTTGATGCATATTGCAGCAAAGATGACTAAGCAAGTATGTAATTATGAAAGTAATTCACCAGGATTGGATGCTGTTCTGCAAACATTATTTTTAAATGCTATTAATATCAGTAGCACATCTTGTATATCTGAGAGATTGGTTGATGCTTGTGTTATAAATGGAATTTGGTAGAAGAAAAGACTTCACTTTGCTAATCATATTGAAAAAAGTTAAATTCAGTGAGTCAGTTTTTTGTAATCTCTAGTGTTCATGTAAATTGTTTTATTTCAGAAATTATTTTTTCTTTATCTTTTAAATTTCTAAACCATTTTTCTTTGTTTTAATGCATGCTGTAATTACTATTAAATCTGCAATGAATAGCACAAAAATCTGTTTCTTTTATTCTATTGTAAAGTATGAATATTTATATAATGTTGAATTCTTGTATTTTGAAGCAAAGCAACTGCAAAGCTGACGATTGTTGTGCTCTGCTTATAAAGACTGCTTTTTCTTTGGGATGTATTAGACTAAAATGTTTTTATGCTAATACAAGTATCAAAAGTATCAAATTATTTGCACAATTTAATCTTTTAATTTCAAAATTTAGTAGAATCCATTTACATAAAATGTATATTGCTGAGAAAGGGTATTGTCTAATAAAGGAGTGAAAAGTGCCCCCAAACCATATCGATACTCGTATGAAAGAGAGAACAAATGTTATATATTCCCAAAAAATTAACCCCCTAGGGCAATCTGTTGCAGAGATACAATGAGAAAAGTGTTTTTGATGTTTTATTTTCTTCCAGCTTCTATTGCATGTATCAGGCTAAAAAAAATTGCAGAGATGAAGAAAAATAGGTGAATTTGAAGGTAATTTTGTCAATAATTTTGGTGCCAAATTTGAATAGCAGAAAAAAGAAATAAATTTTTGAAATGGATATCTGATGTGATAATGTTGGAGTATTGTCTCAATTTCCCCGCCTGGAACGTATCTCATAACATTCTATAACTTGTATTTTAAAAAAAAATTGTTTAAGCAAGTATGAAAAATAATTAAAAGCCAATTTATTAGTTTAAAAATTAGAAATTCATGCCAAAATGTGATTGGAAAAAAATTGTTCACCCATGTTTCAACAATTTATATTTAAATTATTGAAAAGTCTTGCTTACCAGCACGATTTCCAACTTTTTGCTGACAAATGTTCTTTTTTTATGTGGAATGTATTTATATTATGGAAATAAAATCAACAAACCCCTTTTGTTTTTAGATTTATGTATTGTTTCGAAAGTAAATCAAATTACTCTGTTTTAGATACATTAATTATTCATGATTATAATATAAATCAAATTACTCAGATGTAGGTTTATTAACCATTAACAATTAGACAATCATCCCCCAGTCACTGATATTTGCTTGTTCTACATGGCATGCTCTGCGCAGTTTGCATCATAAACCATGTGACCACAACACAGGCAGTTCGTTTAAAAAGTGTTTAGACCAGATGTTGGCCATTATGTTGTATGGAGAGTGAGAAGTGTTGAGAAATATTTTGAAACGGCATAAAGTGAGTGTACCATGGTGAACAACCAAAAATAACCTGATGAAGGTGTAATTGAAATAAAAAGATGCAATAAAAAAATGCTTATCTGTTTCTGTTTCAATTTCAATGACTTGTAACTGTGATATTTTTGGCATTCAAAATTCCCGTTAATATTAAGACCCAAACTGGTGCTTGAAGCTCATTGGCTGAAGTGTGATACAATGTGCAAGAGCCCACACATCTTTCCACCATGGATATTCCGTTTGAGTTCGGTACATAATCGATGTAATACCTATATGATTTGGAGTTCATATGACATGAGTGAACCTGAGTTTAAGTATTGGTTAAAAAAGACTTTGTCACATTTTGGTGTGCGGTTCACATTTTAAACCTGATATAATCACTTCTAATTATTTGTCACTATTGTCCACGTTGTTTAAAAATCTGAAAAAAATATATGTTATAGAATGTTATGGACACACTCTAGGAGAGAAAACTGAGACAGTACTCCCAATGTCATCTTGTCAAAAATCAGTTTCAAAAGTTTATTTACTTTTTTCTAATTGATATTTGCGCCAAAAATTATTGACAAAAATACCTTCAAATTCACCTATTTTTCTTCGTCTCTGCAGTTTTTTTCAGCCTGATAGACGCAATAGAAGCTGAGAAAAAAACCAAACATGAAAAACATGTTTCTCATTGTATATTTGCAACAGTTGCCTTAGGAGGCTGATTTTTTGGGAATGTAAGACTTTTTTTCTTCTCTTTCACGAGTATCACAATTATCGATTTGGTTTGAGTGAACTTCGCCTCCTTATTTTACTATACCCTTCACCCACAATGACAAATAGTCATTGAATGTTTTATTGGGTTGAGTATTTTATTTTCTTGACTCCTCACTAATTTTCTTTTGCAATATTTAGACGTTTGTAATAAAAGTAGTTGTTGGCAACAGCAATAAACAGGTCATGTAACAAAAAATAAATGATTGGTCACAATTTAAATCCAGTATGTTCATTAACGTAATGGGTGTAGTTATATTATATAATTTTATTTGTTCATGAAAATGCAATATTTCAGGGGTGTTTTGAAGCAACAACAACACAGTTCAGAATGGGGAAAGGAAGTGAGAGAAATTCTTTCAGAGGGCATTAATAGGCCACGCAAAGGGCATGATGCTGGTGACCATCCTCCAATAACTCCCATGAAACTTGCTCATAAATCAGATTTGGACTCAGAATCCTGGAAGATTTATGACTACATTACTCGACATTTCATTGCAACTGTAAGTCCAGTGTGTTAATTGTGTTACATGTGTATGATTCCAGTGAATAATTTGAGTTACGATTAAATTCTTCAATCAAAAAGTTAATTTTTTTTAAAGAATTTTCTGTAACTTATTAATTCAAAGAAATCTGTTGAAAATTAAAGAGTTTGGTTTACCTTTCTTTGCTTTCTCTCGATTCCCTTCTTTTTTCCAGTTTATTCTTAACGACTAACAAATCTCTTAAACGTCATACATAATGCAAAGTACTGCTTTTGTAGTGAAATTCTAAACACTCTTATGTGACAAGGTGAAGCATCAATCTATATTAGTGATCTCATTTGAATTGTTTTTGCAGTATTTTTGAAAATCAGAATTCAGTTTCTAGGCAATACCTGCAGTAAGCTGATGCCTGAATTCAGCTACTATTCTAAAATATGCTATAGATTCATTAAATTCGTTAATTTATTCAAAACATCATGAACAATATTTGTTAGCCAACAGACATTTCAAATCCTTAATCACTTTTAATTTATTTCGAGACTTCTTCAAATTTATTTTTTATGACAATTTTTAGAACATGTTTTCTAATTTCATACTTTACATGTGTTTTAAAAATTATTTTCTAGATTTCACAATTTTCTATTTGACTTTTTGAATTAAATGAATTACATCATTGGAATGATGTGCATTATATTGATTTTTAAATAAATAAATATATGATCCTCTTTTTTTGTTGGCTTAACTTGCAAATATAAAGAAAAATATTACATTATTTATTTTTATTCAGATTCTTAAAAAAGTTTCAACAATTTTTGTATATTGTCATCAACAGGTACTGAAATTTATAACATACGACATACAACAATTAAATTAGAACATACTAACAATCACGTTTGTTAAACATTGAAATATGAATCTCTGAGTAACCTTAATATAACAAATATTAACAATCCAAAACTACCATTCAGACAGTTTAATTTAGTGATGAATAAGGTCGGCTAACAATAAAGAGTTTATATTGATTTTATTTATCACTGAAAATAATGGGTAATTTTGTTTAAGAATTTTTTTTTAGTATAATAATTGTTCTGTTATTGTAACACAGCTAATTAGTTTCACATCTGAATTCTAAAATGTAAACATAACAAAGAAACATTATTTTTTAGGTTTCTCGTGACTGCAAATATCTCAGTACGACAATTTCTTTCAAAATAGGCAGTGAAAATTTTTCTTGTACTGGGAAAACATTACTGGATCCAGGTTATACATTAATAATGCACTGGCAGTCTTTTGGCAAAGATGAAACTGTTCCTACATTTACAAAGGGTGAAGCAATTCCAGTTCATGATGTAAGCATTCATCTTACTTAAACATTACTTGATTTTTTCCATATATCTAATTAGTTTTTTAAATTTAAGGCCAAATTGGTGGAGTGTCAAACATCACCACCTGACTACCTCACAGAAGCAGAACTTATTACTCTTATGGAAAAACATGGCATTGGTACTGATGCATCCATTCCTGTGCATATAAACAATATTTGCCAAAGGAATTATGTCACTGTCTCTGCTGGCAGGAAATTGGTTCCTACTTCTTTGGGAATAGTTTTAGTTCATGGTTATCAAAAGGTAAGCCTCATAAAATGAAAATGTTTTAATCTTTAAACAATTTATAAACAAAAACTTCTGGTGACCTGTCATAAGCAAATGCTGTATGTTCTCAAGACAAGTTGTCAGCAGCACAGGGGTTGCCTTAATGGAGATTATAAGAGATAAGAAGTGGAGATATAGTATAATTGTGCTATATGCAATAAAGTGAAGTATATGTATGATTATTGCTTTGTTTCATTCACTCGTAAATTACAAAGCATCAGAATCTTTAATGCATATACGCTCTGAAACTACTGACAAAAAACTTTCAACTTCATGATTTTGCACTCTTTTTATTTTTCACATCTCCTTGATTGCATTCACAGACTTCATTGTTAACCAGACCTGATGCAGCAATTAACTCCGTGTGGAAACTTCACAGCATGCATCAAAATCACTTGGGCCCAGTTGTGCGAACTCTGAATAAATAAGAGATAAATTTTATTCTATGGATACAGGAAAAAGTGGTTGTATGAAGTGGGAATAGTGCTTATCCGCAGAATGATAAACTACTCCATTGTTTTTGCAAAGATATTCAATAGATAACATGAAATAACCTCAAAGTAGAAGCAGTGAGATGCGTTTACTGTGTAGCAGTAAATTTTGGGTAGCTGTTGTTAAAGCATCGAATTTTTGGGTAGCAATTGTTAATATTGTTTGGATTATATTTTTCATCACAAAAAAGATACAAGTTTCAACACAGACAAGGTTTTTTGAACAAATACAATGATGTTGAGTTTTTAGTTTTCTTTTATCCAAATCCACAGTGCGAAGGGTTTCAAATCTTGTGAAGGATGATTTAAATCAGAGATCAAAATATGCAGTTTCTATTTGTACTGATACAAGTGATCTTTTTTGATTAGCTGCCAAGTGCCCTAGAAAAGATGGACTTTCTCAGAGTAATTGGGTGAATTTTTTGCTCCAATTCCACTTGGAATTGCTGCAGTGTAGTAAGAAATTTCATTTTTCCATGAAATGTTTGATAAACAAAATTATTAATTTTTACTGTGTGATAATTTTTTATCAGTATATTTTTCATATAAGGGAAGCTGTTAGATGTGAATTGAGATGGTTCTTCTTTCCTCAATAATTTATATCATTGTAGATTCACTAACATGAAGTAGAAATGGGAAATATTGACCATGGCGTTTGGTCAGAGTGAATAAAGACATTAAAACAAGATTTCGGAATATTTTTGTTCCATCCTCAGGACAGATGGTAAAACATAACAATATGAGAACAACAACATTATAGATTTACAATTGGCAATTACCACAAAATAGCATACTCTACGTAATGATCACAAATTGCTCTATTCTTTTTTTTGAAATAGGCAGAAACAGGCGGAAATGCGGAAAACTTGTGAAGCAAATAATAAATATTTCGTGAAAACACTACCGAATGCAGTACCAACTTTCTCTTTCACAGATGCCTTTTCGAATCCATGGAATTAAGATCAATCGTACAACAGGATGAGTAATTTATTCTCGGAAATAATTATTCCTCATTTATTCTTAGAAATAACTATTCCTGGAGATATCTCTACATTGTACAACTGGCCGTTAATGTTATCTGAAACAGAAATTACACTCCGGAGATATGCAACTCTTAGAGAGCTTTGTTTTAAGTAATTTGATGTGCATTCTGACGCAAGAAGGTACTGAATAAATTGAAATTTCCATTGCCCTTTTGCATTTTATGTTGTTATGACTCTAAATCTAAAAATTATTAGCTCCTGACCACTGACCGTTGAGCGAACAGATTTGGGTCATTCCATGCAAAAAAGTAGGAAATCTGTCACTACATCTCAGAATTTAAAAATATTTTGTCACCTTACTTATTATGATACCTGCATGAACCAGGTACAATATTTTTGTCTCATCATCCATTGTTTAGCAACAATGGGCACTTGAAATATTAGGTTAGCAGTCTGTAGACATTCCATTATGATTTTTTTCCGATGATATGCAAACAAGCAAAAAATATGAAAGTGACACCATTTGTAGAAGAAATGTAAAGGATAATTTTATGCTAAAGATATTTTTTTACTGTGAGTCTTTAACAATTAGTAATAAACAAATTCTAAAAAATGCAATAAATGGAAATGTAATATTTTTAAATTCTTGAATTTTGGAAGAAAAATTGCTGAAACTACTTTCAAGCTACTCTGTAAATTTCATCATGGAATCTTGAATGGTTTTAAAGTTATGAATAAAAGTATCTTACCGGCGCTCCGTAAACTAACTCATCTCAGCTGCTAGGGCCGCCATGCCCAGCCCTCTTCGTCAGCACTCAGCGTTACTTTTTTCCTCCACGGGGCAATGGTGGATTTCGCAAAACTACTTCTGTAGGTGTTAATTTTGCCGTAGGAGCTACATGAAGAGATACGCCAAATTCGGCCAATATTTTTTGTTTACTCCAACTTTTTGGTAAACACGTTAAAATCATATTTTTCTCATTAGCTGTTTTCACATTTAAAAATTTTTCTTTGACTTATGTCAATGTTTCTTCTTCATTGCTTTCTGTACTCACATGAAATAATTCAGAAACTGCTTTATTTATGGCACTCGCCTTTCTCCTTGCGTACGATTTCTCTCGGGTTTGTTTTCGCAATGACAATGATCATGACCCAGGGAATTCAAAATGTTTACATTACTGATAGTGGCTTCCTCTGCAACTCCTGGGGCTACGTACTACTCTTGACTTGACGTTTTCACTTCACTGTCCGTTTCAGTTGAGTCACAAAGATCTGCATTGGGCGTTTGGATATTTTGTGACAGATCACATATTGCTTCTCCTACCACTAAATTTGATATTTTCTTCCGCATTCCCTCTGTTTCTTTCTCTTACCCACCCGACTTTTGTGCTTCTCAAGTCAGAATGGATTGCAGCACCAAAGCCTGTTAAACATATTCACAATCTTCGGCATTTTCTATCACGATGTATCACTGTACAGTAACACACGAAAACTAAGCCTGTAAACTGGTGTCAGGATCCCTTCGAAGACATCAATGGATATCCCTAGGGAATGAACTTGGAGGTGCCTGCTTACAACCTTACCTCACCCCTCGCTTGGCAAGGGCACGCGACTTTCAACTTTAAGAGCAAAATGTGTGTATACTTTTTATTTAATAACTTACGCATTTTTTAAGATTCCATCATGACAGTTTGCAGAATGGTTATTTATTGGTTCTTGCAGTGTGGTAAAATATGAAAGAAAAGAAAACATTACTTTTGAAGAAAAATGTATTTGTTTAATTTATTAGCATTTTTCATTATAAACGAATACCTCAATCCTTAATGTATTATCAACTGCTTAAAATATGATCATTTATCTTCAAAATAGTGTACCTGTTTTTAAAGTTTTATTCATTTTATGAACGTCATAATTATTTTCATAATTGAGTATATTGTGTCATCGTCCATGTTTAAGCCATAATTGTTGCTAAACTGCTAAAGATATTAATTCTATAAATTCTAAACTAAATTCAGTCTTCTAACTGTTCATCATTAGTAAATTAATATAATAAAATATGAAGAAAATCTGAGACTCACTGACAGAAAACCTGAAATTTTGCGTGGAATGACCCTTCGGCGTGTAGAGCACCAGCACCAGTGGAGATTGAATGTATGGTGTGGAATAGTGAGTGATGAAATTATTGGACCATTTTTTCTGAAAAATACTTTAAATGGAGCATGATACACAGAATTTCTGACTGAGATTCAAACAACACTTCTAGAAAATGTAAAGTTGGAGAAAAGTGTGATGGTTGCCCTGCACATTCCTCAAATGTTGTGACGAACATTTTGAACAATAAGTTCCCGGGATGTTGGTAGTGCGCGCTGGCCCGCACGTTTCCCAGACTTGACACCACTAGATTTTTTTCATTGGGGTTTTCTTAAAAACCACATGTACCAAGAAGCTCCAACTAAATCGCATGACATGCGAAGACGCATTGTAGTTGCATGTTCTGAAGTCAAACTAGTGGTGTTACAAAATGGCACAGTCTTTCCCGTATTATTCCCTAATATTTCCCGTATTAAAACTATTCAAATATTCATAAAAGTGTATCGGACCTTAATTAAAGCACTAATTATGGAAAACAAATTTCATTTGTAGCATAAATCTTCACTTTTTATTATTATTATTTTAATTTATTTCAGATCGCTGTGAAACGCCTTGGTCATAAGCGATCACTACTTTACAGTTTTACACAATAAAATATTACAGTTTCATGAACAAACATTACAATGAGATATTTAGCAAACATTATAAAACAGATATTTAGCAAACAATATAAAACTCTGATTTCATTCGATATTACTGACGTGAGTTTTTTTTGTAGCAATAAAGGAACTATTAAATATATTTATCTAATTTTGTTTCACATAGGAATTTAATAACTTGTTTACACTCTGGAGTGGAATTCAATAGAGAATGGTTAACCGGATCAATTTTTAATTTTTTTCTGAGGTTAGTAGTAAAAGGACATTCCACTAATAAGTGGGATGTAGAAATAGTTTGACCACAATTTGGACAGGGAACTGGATTCGTCTTTTGAAATAAATAACAGTGACTTCGAATTGAAGTGGCCAATCGGAGCCTTGATAAAATGACTTGGTGTTTTCTTTTAAAATTCAGAAGAAGAAGAGGAGGGTCTAGTACTGAATTTCTAACTTGACGTAATTTTGAATGTGTTGATTTCCATTTCAAATCCCATATTTTGAATGCTGATGATTGAAGAAGTTTTTTAAAGTCTTGAAGAGAACCAGAGGTGGAGTTATTGGGTAAAGGGAGTTTAGAAGCATTGTTTGCTGAGGAGTCAGCATCTTCATTTCCCTCGATGAGAAGGGATCCTTGTAAGGGTGATGTTACAATGATTTTGGGCCAAGGATAGAAGACGTTCTTGAATGAAAGGATTTTTTGATAGTTTATTTTGAATAGCGTAAATTACTGATAGTGAATCTGTGAAAATAACCAAATCTGACGATGTTCTGTTTTGTAAAAAGAGATCTAAAGCTTTAATAATTGCCCAGGTTTCGCAGGAAAAAATAAAAAAGAAGTCTGGTAAACGAGTAATATAATTAATTTGAAATTATAGAACCTCCAGCACCACCTTCTTGTTTTGAAACGTCTGTGAAAAAAATTTGGTTATTAATGAATTTGTCTTGAATTGAAGAAAAATACGAAAAAATAGCAGATGAGGGTAAATCTGAATGTGGAATATTTGTAAAATCTAGATTAATTGAAGGAGTGAACGAGGACCAAGGAGGAATGGGATTTAATCTTTCTGATAAAGTAATGGGGTCAATAGAGAATTCAGAAATATATTTGGAAATTCTTATACAAACTGATTTTGGAAGAGAAGGAAATTTATTGTAACCCTGCTGATTAAAGGGTTCAAAAATATATTTGTTAGTAGGATTAGAAGGAGAAATAAATATTGAATATGAAAATTTTAAACAATTTAATTTCCTCCTTAACTCTAGAGGAAGTAAACCAGCTTCAGCAAGAAGACTAGTAACTGGACTGGATCTAAATGCTCCTAAACTTAAACGACATGCTGAATTAATGATTGGATCTAATTTTTGTAAAAGAGTAGGTTTTGCAGAACTATAAACTATTGAACCATAATCAATTTTTGGCTGAATAATTGATTTATAAATGTTGATCTTCACTTTTGTTGTTGTAAGACATTGAAAAAATTCAAACTTTTGCAATTTTCGAAAATTCAGAGTTAACCGTGGAAGTAGGACCTATGCCACCTAAATAAGTGTATTTTACACTCTTCTTACAAGCAATTTAGAGAAAAAAGTTTGAGCCGTGTTTGAGAAAATGTTGAAAAACGTTCGGGGGCCTTCATGGAAAATACCCAGAATTTTGAAGAAAGTTTTTTAAAATGGGGGTTATCGAGTGGGATAAAATTGACGGAGGAATATTAATTTTGGAAGAAATCGTACTTATGATTTAGACGCTAGTGTTGTTCATGGACGGATGGATGGACAGACGTTTTGCTTTGAATTGGATTTTCGGTATCAAGGAATCACATTACAGGGATTCTGGCTACTCCAGAATACCACGTGTTAGGTTTTTTTTCTTAATTTAGCAACTGTTTTTAACCAATTTTTTGTTCTCGGAATTGGCATTGAATTTTTTGTGCCTAAAATTCGCCGTTTTTCACGCACCATTACATCACTTTCCCTATACTATGTATATTACTCCGTATATACGTACGTATACGGGGAAGTAAAAAGTAACTTTGCTTGCAGTTAAAACTTTTGACAAGCACCTGCAGATGTATTTGTCTGTGGATGGTGGACATATTGAACATATGCTCAAGTAATTTCAATACTTTTAACTAAGAGTAATTTATTTAATTATGAGTAATTTAGTATTTGCTACAGAATGGCACAGACTTTCCCATGTTAGTTTTCTATTTCCTTGGGTCTAGGCTAGCTATTCGCAATTGCCACATACTGTTGCCAGCTACCATTTATCACCGCTCAAACTACATTTTTTTGACATTTTCTTAATTTTTCGGTTTCCTAATGGTAGAACTAAAATATTAATTTTAGAATATTAAAGAACACAAAAACCTCGTCCAAAGTGGCAATTTTCTGTAAAAAATTTGGAATCATTTTCAAGAAAATGGCGTTTAAGTGCCACTAAAAACGCATAATTTGAAGCTCTTTTTTACCGCAAATCTGAGTTTTTAAGAAATTTCATTTGACTCACTTTCACTCACAAATATGTTTACAAATTGCTGGTAAAGTGCATATTAAAGGTGAGAGAAATTATAAAAAAAATTACAATGTAATTTTTGAAAAAACAAAAAAATGCCTCAAAATACTCTTCACGTCATATTAAGGAGTGCAATTAGCATTATCCAGTCGAAAAGTTTGAAGAAAAAAATTAGAGCCATTTATAAGAAAATAGCGTTTGAGCATTTGTGAAAATGCAGGAATTTTGAGCTAGTTTTCACAGAAAACAGTTGAGTTCTCGAGAAACTTTACTTGAAATTATTTAAAGCATGTGTACTCGTTAATACAATAACATCATCAAATCGCTACTAATGTAAATATTAACTACATGAGAGGCAAGTCAAAAGAATTACATTTTTGCAATTTTTGAAAAAACAAAATAATATACCAATATGGCGTTCATTTCTTCTCATAGAGTACATTTAGCCATTTATCCCTACCAAAAGTTTAAGGAAAAAATTTGGAGCAGTAATGAGAAAATCTGGAGCCGCGGTGGCTCAGTCGTAGGGCACTGGCTTCCTGACCTGAAGGACCCAGGTTCCAATCCCGGCATAGGCTGGGCTTTTTATCTGGTGCTTTTCATTCAGGGCGGCTCTGGGGTCGACTCAGTCTCCTTTCCAAGTGAGTGCCAGAATCTTTCCTTTAATCTAACACGTGGTGTAGCCAGAATCCCTTTTTTGAGGGTCCTTGATACCGAAAACCCAATTGACAGCAAAACGTAGGTCCGTCCGCCCGCCCGCCCATAAATGTTAACACAAACAATTTAACCCTCCTGTTTCTTGTGTCGCATGTCTGTAAAATTGAGCTCAGTCTGCCGCACGTTTCCTAGCGAGTGTGGTGTCTTCTGGACACTAAAATTTGAGCAGTCAGAGCATCAACATATGGAAAGTCAGCAGCAAGATTTTTGGGCAATGTACGTTTGTAAGTACTTTTATGTGTTTATTTGCAATTTTGCTAAAAAAAATTCCCTTAATGTTTATATTCCATTATATCGTAACGTGTAAAATGTCCTAAAATTTGGGTAAGTTTAATTTTGGACAGGGGTGAAAGTACACTGTTCCAAACTGTTCCAAAATGTCACTTATCGCAAAAGATTCCTCATAATGTGTAGAATATGGGGCAATAAACAGTTAATTACAGAATGCTAATGATAGTTTTTGGTTTTAATTTACCACACTACATTCAAGTGAAGATGTGAAAATGAACTGTGTGTGTCCCTTAGCCACTCTTTTTTCGTAGAGAAGAGTGATTACTAATACTATTATTAACTAGGGTATTTAATAGTTAATCATATGTTTGTTGCTTCTTTACTTTCTTGCTACCGCTTACGTAGTAGAGAGAAAGTTATGCAATGCTGCGAAAAAAAGTGGCGAATATTCGTCAGAAAAAACTTATTGTCGGGCCCTGGTAACTAAAAACTGGATAAATCCAGTTGCTAAATTTATAGAAAAAATCCTCTTAATACACGATGTATCCAAAATCCAAGTTTTGTGGGTCCTTGATACCAAAAAATTGACTGACAGCAAACGTCTGTTCGTCTGTGAACAAAGTTAACAGCTAAACCATTCAACCGATTTTCTCTATAGTTGATATTCCCAAATCGATCTGGCTAATGTCGTGGCCTCTGGAATTTGAAACCATATTTTAATTTTGGGGGGTAATTTATATGAAGCCTCTTGGACATTTTCAAAATTAAAAAAAAAAAAAAAATTCTCCTATGTTTCTGATTAAATATTGTTGTGGTATAGTGTAAAGTTTAAGAGAATGGCGCTGGTCTCATTTTCGTTTAAACTCTGATAAATCGAAAGTTGAAAAAGTTAATTTTTATTCGGTGTCTTCCTACAACCAAAATATTGAAGGTATAGGTTTTTTACCTAGATGAAATGTGGTTATGAGATGCACATTTATTCTGCAGGTCCTTTTATGTGACTATGCAATCTATGTTTAAGCCTTCGATACATACGCGATAGAAAAGGGGTCGACCTTTGGTAAAAATGTATTCTTGGTATAAGATGCCAGTGATTGTACATAACATTTTGACTCCTAGATCACAAATTATGAAAAATGTCCTTGTTCCTATTGGACACCTTCCTGAAGATCCCAGGAGTCACTGCACAAAACATGAAAATAAGCCATCGTCATTACTTCAGAAAGTGTAGCCGTAAATCTACAATAGATGGCATAATAAGTAACCTATTAGTTGCTTCTGATCCCCTTGTGTCAAGTTTGGAAAAATTAAGTAAATAAGATTTTATTTGTGGGAGGAGAGCACTAATTTCCGTTTCACAGAGAATCAAGAGTCCCTTACACATTCATCTAATAATGACAGTGATTCAGATTGAAACACATATTATAAATTATAAATAAATAAATGATCATCATCAACTGCAAGGATTAGACTAGTTCAATCTGTTCCGGCTCCTGAAAACTGCTCACTCCATCTTCTCAGTGCTCTTCCCACATTTCTTCTTCCCTTCGGCTTGTAGTTTAAGGCAACTTTGACGATCCTTTCTTCGGGCATTCTTAATACATGATTTTTCCATTTTTCTCTATGGGTCATTCCACGCAAAATCGGACGAATTTGAAGGAAAATTGACCTCGATGTCTGATATCTTTCTGATTATTTTTTACAGGTTCATGAAAACAAACTATACAACACGTGCTTTTTAGTTTTGCTCAAATATTTATATTTTCGTCATTTTATTTTTTTAAATTTTCCGTAACTTCATACGAACTGACTCGTATAATATTTTGTATCTCAAAATCGTTTTAAAATTTTGGTTTTGAGTTCCTCTTAAATCAAAGCTTATATCTGTACCTTTCATGAAATTTATCTTATTGTTTATAAAATTTAATTTTTGATGTTAATTTTTTGTTTATAAATGTTTATTTATAAAATTATTAATTTTACCACGAATTAAAAATCTGAAACAAAAACGAAAAGAAAGTTCATACTTTCTTCTAAAGGACTGCGAAGTTTCAAAACGGCTTCTGTTAAAATAACTTTTTGAGAATTTTTTAAATCTTTCCTCGTTCACAGAGCGTCGCGAGAACCTCATGCGCCCGTCGTTGCATGTGCCGCTATCGAATGAAACGCTGGGGGTCACACGTAGCCATTTTGCTGCAGTTCTGTGACTTTTAAGTGAATTCTTTCTTCTTCATGATCTTCACTGGTGAAGAAGAAAATCACTATGTTTTGTATGTTTTTGTACCACTCATAGAGCTTCTTGGGAGTCGTAATCGAATCATGATATACTTGAATAGTTCAACGTGAATCCACTGCCGATACGTCAGTCTGTCAATCATTCTCTCTTCAAACTTTTCCTGCAACATTTTAAGTCGTTCTATTCCAGGACATTTGTCACACTTTTTAAAGTAACAGTCAGCTCTTGGAGTGTCAAAAATAACTTTTGTTAGGTAGTACCGACAATCCTTCAATGCTCCAACATCATATGTTAACTTTGCGAAACCTCCTCCGTCAAACATTAACTTTACTCGTACGTTTTCGTGATATACACAAACACATACTGTATGTGTACCGTTAGCTCCTGGTAAAATGCAGTGTTTCAGTCTTAATTCAGCGAACTTTGAAAATCTGATCTTTAGGTGCGGAGACTTTTCTTTAAAATGTCAGTAGGTTTCTTTCATGTTGCTCAGTATAATCCTCTTTTGTTTGTGAATATCCCCCATTCTCTCTTACTGAAATAAAATTATTTTTTTCCTTTATTTACTCATTATACGGCTAACGTCATCTGAACAATAAAATGCCATAACATATTGGTGTACAGAAGCGACGATAGCTCTTCTGGATTTCACATGTGGAGTTGACAATATTCCTTTGTTGCTAGTTGTTTTACAAACAGTTATCATGTGAGTAGATGCATAGAAATGTTTTTTAACTTTAGGAAAAGACCAATCTTCGAAAATCGTTAAAATTTTAACTTTAATTTTTAACTAAATTTTAACTTTAAACTTTCTAACTTTTAATTAAAGTTTTATCATCAGTAGTTTTGTATCTTTTTTTCAATTCTTCTATGATGTATTCATTTTCTTGTTCTTCTACCTCTTCCATATCAAAATTCTTCACTAGGAGTTAGATCACCATTATCTCTCATTTCAATGTTCAATTACGAATTATTGTCTTCTTCTGAATTTCTACTCTGATGACTTGTACCAGGTTTGCTGGAAAATGTTTCAATGGTACCTTTAGAAGTTTGACATTCATTTTATAAACCATTTTGAAGTTCTCCATCGGCATATGTTACAAATTTTCAAGTTCGGCATAATTTGTAAGTATTGTGTGCCCAACTTTTGAAGGATACTTCGTATTACATGTCTTAAATTTTTACATTCAGTTCTACCATACTTTTCTAGATTGAAAGGATTGAAACATGAATCAAAGCGTATATTCATTGTACCTGACATCTTCAATTATTTTTGTCACTCTCCTAGAAAGAAAGAAGCGCACGGGCACTCACACACGCGTCACAAACGAGGATATTATTTGCACTGTCACACACTCTCTTGGATGTAAACTGATCCCAATGTTTGTATTGCTTGGTCGACTTCCAGGCCATTGCCTTCGGTGGTAAACGACTTGCTGACATCGATGAAAGGGCGTGGGCAGTGTTGCGCAAGGCCGTAAGTCCAGTGGGGGAAGACACAGGGAGCATTGACAGCGGCGCGCCGCGGCGGTCGGGGAAATGCTCTGCGCGCCGTTGAATATTATTTTTTTACGTGAGTTCTAAAACAGAAGCCATTTTGAAAATTTGCAGAAATGGAGATGAAAGTCTAAAGAATTTATTGCCAACAAAAATTAATGGGATCATCTTAAAAAACTCGTTTTAAAAATTATAAACAATTTAAAAAACAATATAAAAATATGCAATTATTTGTAAACACTTGTTGAAAGATTGCTTCTTTAGCTTTAATTTGAGATCAAGTTTAATTTTTTACAAGCAATACATTTGGAGCTAAAAATTATTAAACATCTTGACATTGGAGAAAAATTAATATATTTCAATAATTGTAACTTCAAAAATAATGTATTCTCGGCTAAACAAAAAATACGTCTCTCTTACTTTTCATAATAGATAATGTAAAAAAAATATTAGAGAATTTGAAACACCTCAGGTTTTTTTCTGTCCGGTTTTACATGGAATGACCCCTATATTCTTTAATATTGTCATTTACACTTAAAATTTTTAATTCATTTCTAATTTCTTCACTTACTTGTGATCAAGAAGAGTATAACCCGCTACGGTTCGAAGAAACTTCATTTCAGCTGATTCGAATCTTCTAATTTGATCTTTCATTAATGTCCAATATTCACTTCCGTATAACAGCATGGATAGGGCCATTGTTTTGTAGAGTTTCAGTATAGTTTCTTTTCTGACTTTAAAGTTCGAGCTATTGTACCACAGAAGTGTCTATATCTGTTTAATTTTACTTGTAAATCATTATTTTTATGTTATTTTATAGCCAAGGTAATTAAATGCATTTACTTGTTCTATTGTATTATTTCCAAGGGCTATTTTAGCTCTTTTTGTTTCACAACCTCTAAATGCCATGATTTTAGTTTTGTCTATTGATATAATCATATTATATTGCTTAACTATATTATCTAATTTATATATTGCTTCTTGGATACTGTCTTCTGTGGAGCCTATAACAAGTTTGCATACAATACTGTGGTAATATTTACATTATTTACTATAAATTGTCTATTTAAAATTTTTAGCCACTCATTTATGACTTCGTCAATATATATGTTAAATAAGGTAGGTAAAAATGGGCACCCTTGTCTTACACCGTGACTAATGATTGCAGTTTATTTTCCATTTTTTGTTGTTCTTATTTTTATTACATTTTCTCTATACAGGCCCTGTATAGCTCTTCTTAGATGTTTTGGTACTCCTTTCTTTTTTGTTTTCCATAGTAGTGTCCTCCTAACTTTATCAAAAGCCTTCTCATAGTCGATGAACAGGTAGAAGGTTGGTAAATTTTGTTTGCGTCTTTTCTCAGTTAATTGGGTTATTGTAAATACACAGTCGCTGCAAGATCTTCCTCTCGTAAATCCATGTTGGGCTTCTGAGATTTTTGTTTTCCATTATAGGTTTTAGTTTTCATCCTATAATATTAGCATAGATTTTGTAGCAAGAGTTCAATAAGCTTATTCCTCTATAATTGCTACATAATGTTCTGTCTCCTTTTTTATATATTGGACATATATGTGCTTCATTCCATTTGTCTGGAACGTATCCTTCATGCCAACATGTATTTATGAAAGCTAATAATCTTAGTTTAAACTGTAGGGTTGCATACTTTATTAGCTCTACTTTCAAGTCATCTGTACCAGCAGATGTTTTATTTTTACAAGCTCTAAGTACTTCAAGTTCTTGCATATCAGTGTTGTCTACGTTGCCAGTGGGTTCCATTAACACTGCATCAGCTTCATCATTCGTCAAGAGGTTTTTAAAATAATCTAACCATTCTGTTTCTGATATGGGATTAATTCTTAGAGAATCTTTTTCATCCTTATTTAATTCTTTTATAATTTTGTACATGTTATCTTGCCTTCCATGTAGGTCATGTTCTAGATCTGCTATATATCTCTCCCAACTTCGACGTTTTATTTCTTGTACTTTATTTCTCACTAGGGCAGATTTACTTTTATATTCAATTTTTAAATCTAAACTATTTGGCGTTTTCAATGTTTTTAAGTACGCTTCTTTCTTTTCATCTATTAGTTGTTTAATTTCTTCGTCCCAAACTCTAAGCCCCCTTCTTGTATGTTTCTTTTTCCTTTTACCTAATGATTCAAATGCAGTGATGGTCAGTATCTGTTTAATATTTCTCCATTCTTCATTGATTTTATTACTAGTTGGTGTACATTGTAATTTTATATTCAATCTTGACTGATAGAGAATTCTGATACTTTGGTCTTGAAGAAGGTGCACTTTGAAAGTTTTGATAGTATTTTCTTGTTTATTTTTCTTGTTATAACGCTCCCCCAGCCCACCAGGCAGCCCCCTGCCCCCTGCCCCCCTGCCCCCCTGCACCCCTGCCACCTTGCCTCCTCCACCCCTGCCACCTTGCCCCCCTCCCTTCCTGCCCACCAGCCCGCCTGCCCGCGAACACTACTAGCGCCTAAACATGCTGAAGATTTTTTTCCAAATTGAAGAAACCCCCATCGATGTGGCTCGAGTCGAAGATTTGAGATTTTGAGAAAAGATTGTTTAAAATTTGAGGGTACTTTACATGTAGCCCCCCGCACATTTTCAACATTTTCTCAAAAAGGTCTCCAAATTTTGTCTTTAGTTTTCTTGTAAGAATAGAATACACTTATAAAAGTGGCATAGGTCCGTTTTTGACGGTTAGCTCTTTAGAGCTAAGTTCAGAAAACTGCAAAACTGCTGAATGTTTTTGGCGCCTTCCTACGACTACAAAATTGAAGATAGAGATTTTTTCTTAAAATGAAATTTGTTCTCCAATGTGAGTTCTTTCATTAAGGTCATGTACAATTTTTTTTGGAAAATTTTAGTAATTTTCTTGGAATATTGCGTGCAATATGTGCAATTTAAAAAAAGTATAAAACAAGATTTCCTCAAGAACGGCTTCAAATGTTTTCTTTAAACTTTTTGTAGAGATAGTGCAAAATGTACCCTGACATTAACGTCAAATTGTTCTATTCTATTGGTTTCTCAAAAATACAAAAACCTTATTGTTTTAACTGGTGTCTCGCGTCGCTAATATTTACGTTATGAATTAAAATAATTTTTAAGTTACATTGTATTTAAGACAATAATAATAATAATAACAATAATAATAAAAGATAAGTGTTAACAATAAATGCATTAATAACAATAACCGCATTATTTCTACATTTATGATGGTTCTGTACAGATTATTTATAATAACATACGACTTTTAATACACTGCACTCCACTTCACAACACGTCACCACACTTCAATACAAATACCATAAACAAATGCATCTAATAATTATCACAATACTAATAATGATAACAATAATTAATAACAGTAATAATAACAACAACAACCTGCTGTGGGACAGGTGGAAGGCAATGGAACAGCTGCAAAAGGCCCAGTTGAAGGTACTGGAAACTTTGGCCGGTAACCTTAGTATAGTTGGGAACAACATGCTGAGGAACAACCCCACCGCAGTGAAAGAATCACTTGCGAAAGCCATAGATGAAGTTGACATTATGAAAAACAAATGTCTAGCTATGGCAGAGGAACATGAGCTCTGGCAACAGCTCCTCGATGAAGAGAAAAGCCGGAACTGCCCGACGAGCCATACAGTGGCTGAAAAGCCTAAAGGTCTCACTCGGCAGGAGAAGAACCAAGCTCCTTGCCCATCAGTTGAAGACTAGGCAGGAGAAGAAGAAAGATAAGGCTCCTCGCCCCCCAGTTGAAGAGTGCGGGCAGGAGAACGTTGCAAATATTGTAGCAGACGCAACAAGTGAAGCTACAGAGGAATGGCTGGTTCCGAGGGAACACAGGAAGAAAAACCGGAAGAAAGAAACTGAGGCTGCTTAACCGAAGAGAAGCCGCCCGCAGAACCAGGCCATTAAAGTGTCGGCCAAGGAATGGGAATCCTATGCCGACATAATTAAGAAGATGAAGAAGGACGTAGATCCCAAGACGCACGGCGCGGAGATCCTGTCTATTCGCAGGACTCAGAAGAAAGAACTATTAATAGTTCTGGGCAAGAGTGGAAACGTAGCCTCTCTCAATGAGGCAGTAGAAAGGGGCCATAGGTACTCAAGCCAAAGTGAACTTACTTTCGCCGAAAGACCTAGTTGAAATTCGTGACATCGACGAAACTGTAGTCGTCGAAGAAGTAGTGGAGGCTGTCGCCCATAAAATAGGCATACAGAGTGAGCAGATCGCTGACTCCTACCGTTTGAGGAAGGGATACGGCAGGGCGCAGATACCGACAATCCTTCTGCCAGTAGATTTAGCCCGTAAACTGGTGGCGGAGGAGAAAGTTAAAATAGGTTGGGTTTATTGCCCGATTAGGGAGAAGCAGCAGCAGCCCAAGAGATACTTCAGGTGCCTTGAGTATGGACATCTAATGTCCATGTGTTCGGGCCCTGATAGAAGAAATATATGCTATAAATGTGGCAAGACTGGACACATTGCAAAGCAATGCAGAGGTAAAATGCACTGCATCATATGCAAGGAGAAAAACCTGAGCGATGACCATCTTTTAGGAGGTACCAGATGTGCCTCATTCATCGCTGCGACTAGAAAGCTCCATAAGACCAAGAATGCTCAGGGTCATACAAATTAACTTGAGGAAAAGCAAGCAGGCGCAAGACCTCTTGACCCAGGTCGCAACTGAGAGGAAAGCTGACCTGCTACTAGTCAGCGAGCAACAGGACACGTCCGACGAGGTTACGCTGTACCAAGATTCCTCGAGAAGAGCTGGAATAATTATTTTTAATAAAAAGCTCAGGGTTCAAGCATTTACGAGGACGCAGTTCGGGTTCGTCTGGGTGGAAGTAAATGGAGTTCGGTTTTACAGCTGCTACTTCCCCCCATGCGACCCGAATGAGAAATTTGAGAGGGCCATTGCTGAGTTTGAAGCTAGCCTAACGTCAGCAAAAGGCGAAACTCTTATTGGAGGTGACTTCAAATCCCCAGAATGGGGGGAAACTAGGTCAGATAAAAGAGGAGCAATTGTTTGCGAGTTTGTCGCAAGAAGCGACCTAGTCATTCTAAATAACGGCGACAAGTATACCTTCCAAAGAGGGAATGCCTCCTCAATACTGGATATAATCATGGGCTCCACAAAGCTGAGTAGGAGCGTCATGGATTGGGAGGTACTTGAGGACGAGTCACTTAGCGACCATCTGTATATAGGATTTTCTGTCGCTACAAATCAGGGGTATAACCCTGATGTGGCTAGAGGTAGCAAAGACGGTGCTGCCTGGAACGTTAACAGGTTAAATGCAGACAAAGCCAAAGAATCCTTGGAGGAATCTAGGCTGATAAAGAGTATTGGCTGGACGAGAAACGCGGAATCCCTTGAGGAAATAGTCAGGGAAACTACATAGTGGTAGCCGCGTGCAATGCCTCGATGCCCAGACGCAGAGGCCTTAGGAGCAAGCTTCACGTGTACTGGTGGACGCCAGAAATTGCAGAGCTCCGCAAGAATTGCGTCAAGGCGAGACGATTAGCGACGAGAGCCAGGACAAATTTCTCCCTTAGAGACCAGTATAAGAAGTTTCGAAAACTACTCAAGAGAGAGATTAAAAGAAGCAAATCCAGATGTTGGAGGCAGCTTATAGAAGACGCCGAAAACGACCCTTGGGGCATGGCCTAGAAAATAGTGACCAAGAAATTAAGAGCGAACTGTAAGACGCCTGGATTAGACGACCCACGCTGGGTGAAGAAAGTAAAGACGACCTCTTTCCTACTAGGGATCGCTGGGAAAGACAAAGACAAAGACCGAGCTGATTTTTCTTTGACGGAAAAGACCTGTTCACTCAAGAAGAACTGCGGAAAGCAGCGGCGACCTTGAAATGCGGGAAAGCGCCGGGTTTCGACAGGATCCCGAACGAGATGTTGAAGATCGTGACAGAGCAATACCCGGAATGCCTGTTATCGGTGTTCAATTGCTGCCTTAAGAATGCAACATTCCCCATGCGATGGAAGAGACAGAAGCTCGTTCTTCTCCGAAAGGGCAATAAACCTGAGAATCAGACCTCTTTCAGACCGCTTTGCCTTTTGGATACCATGAGCAAGCTACTCGAGGGTCTGATTCTTTCAAGACTCGAGGAACATCTAGGGGCAAACTTATCTCCCAGGCAATATGGCTTCCGAAAGGGACTCTCGACGACGGATGCCATCTTGAAGGTGACCAGTGTTGCAGAGACAGCCAAGCGCGGTGATGGGAAGAAGAAAGGATTCTGTGCGCTAGTAGCCATAGACATCAGAAATGCTTTCAACTCTGCCAGATGAAGGAACATCATTGAAGTACTGGTAGACAAAAAGGTCCC
This sequence comes from Acheta domesticus, assembly GCA_031308135.1. NCBI lineage: Eukaryota > Metazoa > Arthropoda > Insecta > Orthoptera > Gryllidae > Acheta > Acheta domesticus. Next base: position 141,791,246 of record JAHLJT010002406.1, on the reverse strand, counting down.
AGAATACCTCCTTAGGATGATTGAAGACTACCATCATAAGAGAAGTATAGTCTACTCGGACTCCTTCGTAATCGAAGACGAGATGACTTGCGGCGTACCCCAAGGGTCTAGACTGGGCCCACTCTTATGGAACGTCATGTATGATAGTCTTACAAATTGACAATCCATCAGACACCCAGCTTATAGGCTACGCAGATGATACTCATCTGTCATAGCAATGACACAGACTTGCTGGAGATGAAAGTGAACGAAACCCTTTTTAGGGTTAAAAGGTGGCTTGACAAGATTCTTCTACACATGGCTGTGGAGAAAACTGAGGCCGTGTTGATCACTGTCCGGAGAGCATTCCGTTCCCCAAACATTCGATTGGGGGACGTGAACATCAGCTGGAGACGCCACATAACTTATTTGGGAGTCGAGATCGACCAGCGACTGAGCTTTGGTCCGCATATTAACAAGACTGCGGACAAGGCAGCGAAGTCATGCTCCGACCTTTCCAGATTGATGCCAAATGTGGGGGGCCCAAAAGAGGCGAAACGGAGAATGATTGCTTGTGCAGTTCATTCCCAACTGTTGTACGCGGCCCCAGTGTGGGCCGATAAACTTAGTAAAGCGTGTGTAAGATGGAAGTACACGCAAGTACAAAGGAGGCTTGCGCTGAGAATAGTGTCTGCCTACCGCACGGTCTCTGACAGCGCAGTAGGGGTACTGGCCAGTGTACCTCCTGTAGACCTGCTGGCGAGAGAGCAGAAGGAGATGTACGAAGAACGTAAGCTACCAGACCCTGTTCGTGACGGACCTCCGCGCAGGACGAAAGAGGTCATAAAGAAGAGAGCACGGACTTCCCTCCTGGCAGACTGGCAAGTGAGGTGGGACAATGACACCAAAGGAAGGTGGACGTACACTAATGATACCACGTATCGAACCGTGGATCAGCAGAAGCCACGGGGAAGTTAATTATTACCTTTCCCAAGTGTTCTCAGGACACGGTAGTTTTAAATCGTATCTGTACAGATTTAAAAGAGCGACAGATCGCAAATGTGAATTTTGCAGTTATGAAGACGACGATGCCATGCACACTATATTTAATTGCATGGCGTGGGATACCCAGAGAAGACACCTAAACGAAGCCTTGGGTGCGGATGTCTCCCCATCGAACTTGGTAGAACTCATGCCCCAAACAAGTGAACAGTGGAACATAATTCAAGAGTTCCTCACTTTCGTTATGAAACGGAAGGAAGAAAGGCTCCGTAGCTGAGTGCGGTTGCAGCCCAGCTAACCGCCTGTCTCTCTGCCACGAAGTTATGTCTCGCGACGGTTTCCGTGGAGAGAGGCATGGGCACAAGAGGAGAGGGGTTTTTTAGTGGGGGAGGGTCCCACACACCAGGGATAGCCCACCTTATCCCTGACGGTGCACAATGCATTTTCCCCTCGTTAAAAATAATATAATAATAATAATAATATAATAATAATAATAATGATAAAATCATTCTAATAAATCTAACTTACTAATAAAATTTACAAATATCATTTGTTAGTTTACTTTTAAATCTTTGAACACCTTGAGGAAAGGGTTCCAAGGCTGTCGCAGGCAACTTATTCCAGTCCGTTGTAGTTCTATTTGTAAAGGAAAATTTTCCAACATCTGTTCTCTGTGACCTGAACTGAAGTTTGTGTTTGTGATCTCCTCTACTAAAATATGTGGGTCTACTGAGCCGGATGTGGATATCTTTCCAAGCTGGATAACAGGCATACGCTTTGTACAAAGCACAGGGTCTTGCCTTAACCCTCCTGATTTCTAGAGATTCCCATTCTACTTTCTTTCTATTACCTCGGAAAATAAGTTTCTTGCGCTTCATGCTCTTCTCTGTACTCTATTCAAATATTCCTTTTGTGAGATTCTGTAAGGGTCCCAACAAATCGTCCCGTATTCCATTAATGGGCGAACTAGAGATATGTAAGCTAATTCTCTCGCTTTCGCAGTACTCTTTTTTAGTATTCGCATAGTAAAATGTAAGGATCTCCATGCTTTCCCTATGACAAAGTTGACCTGATTTTCCCAACTCAATTTGCTATCAAAATTTATTCCCAAATACTTACAAGACACGACTCTTGGAATTTTTTCGTTGCCTAAACTGTATTGAGTTTCAGTATATTTGCGACCCCTACCAAACGTGATGGTTTTGCCTTTCGAACAATTTATTGTCATGCTATTGTTTTCCGCCCAGAAATGTAATCTATTTAGATCACCCTGCAAAATATCCTCATCTACTATTGATATATGATAACTCTATATATTATACAGTCATCTGCAAATAGTCGTACCTTTGATAATAAATTGTCTGGCAGGTCATTCGCAAAAGCTAGAAACAGGAGAGGTCCAATAACGCTTCTTTGAGGAATCCCTGAAGTTTTCTTTACTAGATTTGAAAATTGTTGTCCAACTCGGACTTTCTGTTTCCTATTTCGAAGAAGCTCATCAATCCACGCGACAACTCTGTGTAGCGTCGCAATCGTCAACGACGCCAAGTTAGATGAGCTCCGTCGCAATCGTCAGCGACGCCAAGTTAGTCGTGCACCAGCCGACTCTTATGGAATAATTGCTTCTTATCAAAAACAACAATTTGATTTATTTTTATCAAAATCTGCAAACTTCTAACACCATTTGCACTGATAGAAATATTTCAAGAACTTCCTTGTGGACACGAGAATCTTTTCAGGTCATTTCACTTCGACCTCTCAAAGCCTTCTGACCATTTTATTTTTTTTAGCAACAACTCCTGTTGCTAGGCAGAACATCATAAACCTTGCAACCCATCATAACTACTACGTTACAGACTCCCCCAACCTTTCAAGAGTTTTGTTGGAGAGATATTGATTCAACAAAACTATGAGTTAACATAGTAAGAGTTCGTAGTTATCACAAAAGATTGCACAAAATTATTTACATTATTTACAATAAATTTCGATTTATGTAGTCACCAGATTTCTGTGCTTTTCAAGAATAGTAAAATTCTACTCTGGCAAAGCTCTGCTTAAAAAATCGACATTTGTATGTTTCTTACCCTTCCTATGTATTACTTCAAAGTCATAACTTTGGATACTAAGAATCCATCTGGTTATTCTGGAATTAATACACATTTTATTTCTTAAATAAACCAAAGGATTATGATCCGTAACAATTTTGAAGGGAATCATCCCGTCTAAATAATATTTTAATTTAGATATTCCCCAATAAATTGCTAAACACTCCCGTTCAATAACAGCAAAATTTTGCTCAGATTTATTTAATTGTCTGCTAAGATATACAATGGGATGCTCTTCTCCTTTTTCGTCTTCTTGACAAAGAATTACTCCTATACCATAGTTAGAAGCGTCTGTCAAAAGGATAAATGGTTTGTCAAAATTTGGTGCTTTTAGAACTGGTTTAGTTGTCAACATTTTCTTAATTTCATTGAAAGCATTTTCGCAATTTTCATTCCAAATTATTTTTCCTTTCCTTTCTTTTCCTTTTGTCAAAGATGTTAAAGGCATTAACGTTTCTGAAATATTAGGCAGATACTTCCGATAATACGATATCATTCCTATTAACCGTCTTATTTCAGTTTTTGACTGAGGTTGTGGAAAATCTAATATCGCCTTTATCTTTGCCTCTAATGGTGACAATTCCCCTTGTCCTACCATGTGTCCAAGATATTGTACCTTTTCTTGAGCAAATTTGCACTTAATCGGTTTTACCGTAAGTCCTGTATCTTTAATTATTTGTAAAACCATTGTGATTTGATTGACATGTTCTTCCCAAGTATTAGAAATAACAGCAATATCGTCCAAATAGTGACAAGCAAAAGGAATGTCTTTAAATATCTTTGCCATTAAAGAACAGAAATCAAATGGGGCATTTCTCAACCCAAAAGCCATACGTAGAGGTCTATAAATTCCAAATGGTGTCACAAAGGTAGCATATCTACTTGCCCTTGGAGTCATTTCGATCTGCCAATAACCTTTTGCTAAATCTAAAATTGTAATATATTTTGCTTGAGCTACCCTCTCTATTCTTTCCTCAATATTAGGAATGGGATAAAATTTTGTTTTAGTAATATTATTTAATTTACGATAGTCTACACATGGACGAGGATCTTTCCCTTCCACCTCTACAAGTATCATGGGTGATAAATAATCTGAAGTTCCTTCCTCTATAATATGATCTTCAAGCATCTGATTAATCTCTTTTCTTAAAATTTCTTTTTGTCGTGGGGAAAATGTATATGGTAATGTATATGTATAATGTATATGGTTTGCAGAAAATAGGTTCTTCTTTAGTCAGTTCTATATCATGTAACACTAAATTCGTTTTCCCAGGTTTTTTATTAAATATTTCCCTAAATTGAAGAACCACTGCTTGTATTTCTTTGATCTGTGATTGTGATAAAAATTCTGTCAAGTTGACTAGCCTTAAGAATTTCATCCACAGTCTCAATTGGCTTAGTTTCGTTTATCACATTTTGTACTACTAAAATTTCATTTACTGTCTTCTCCCTCTGAAAATATGGTTTTATCATATTGTGATGATAAACTTTATCTTCAAAGTTATTGTTTTTGAAACATCTAACCAAATAATTAGTGTCTGATATCTGTTTTATTACTTCCCCTGGACCTTTCCATTTTATGGAGAACTTCCCTTCACTAGGATTCATTATTAACACTCTATCCCCAACCTCATACTTTCTTTCTTTACTTTTTCTGTCATAATATGTTTTATTTTTTATTTTCTTTTGTTCTTCATTTTGTTTAGCAATTTCCTGATACTTTCTAAGTGTGTTAATAATTTTAAATACGTACCCTATCACTGTTTCTTCATTTTCTTTTTCTGTACCTTCCCACCTATCCTTCAATATTGTCAATGGGGTTCTCAAATTTCTCCCATAAACTAATTCGGCAGGGGTAAAACCGGTTGTTTCATGAACTGTTGTTCTTAACGCAAATAACACACTAGGGATATATTTGTCCCAATCACCTTTCTGCTCTAGACACATTCCATTTAATAATCTTTTCATGGTTCTGTGCCATCTTTCTACACTATTGCTCTGAGGATGATATGGTGAACTATGAATTATTTTAATTCCTAAATCCTCTAAAAATTGTACCGTCAATTCGCTTACGAATGATGTACCCAAATCGCTTTGAATTTCTTCAGGAAATCCTATCCTACTGAATAAATCCAATAAAGTATGTACAATTGTTTTGGATTTTATGTCAGGAACTGGTATAGCCTCAGGAAATTTCGTTGCAACACATACTGATGTCAGAATATACTTATTTCCAGTCGTAGTAATATTATAGGGCCCGCAAGTATCAATACAAATGCGTTTAAAAACTTCACCAATAGTCGGAACAAGATGGAGCTTACTCCGTCTTTTGTCTCCTCCGTAGCCTATTCTTTGACATGTATCGCATGTTTGACATAATTTTCTATGTCTTTGTAGCATCCCGGCCAAAAAAAATATTGATTTAAGTTGCGTTTAGTTTTGGTCACACCTACATGAGCTCCTAAAATTTCATGAGCTAGTTTCATTAAATTTTCTCTCATGGATTTAGGTATTACAATTAATGATCTAACCTGTTTTCCCATATTAGGATTTTCAAATACTAATAAATCTTGTTTCTTTTTAAAGAATTTGTGTTTCGATTGATTCAAATTAACTTTTATTTCACGTAAATCTAAATCTTTCTCCTGTTCTTCTATCATAGATTTATGATCTACTTCAAGCAAACTTTCTATTTTCTGCATTTCAGAATCTGATATAAACTGATCATCGGTATTGTCATCAATTACCGCATTTTGTAAAACATATTCTTCCGCTAATTCACCTTCACTTTCATCTAAATTGTCTTTAGTAACATTTTCCTGTTTGGTCATGTTTCTAGTTTGTACTTCTCTTAGTATATAAGTATCAAATTTCATATTAACTAATTTGGCAGTTTGATTACCTAATAAATATTTATTGGAGTCAAAATTATTTGATACTACCGCCGCTTTAGTAAATAAAACTCCAAAAGGTCCTTCCAGTTTGATTTCCGCAATCGGAAGACAAACTAAATGTTCCATTATCGGTGTTTGTACCCATATGTTTTCGCCAGTATAACATTCTTGAGAGACGTACTTCCTAGGAACTAAGTCAATGTCTGATCCTGTGTCTCTTAATATATTAATATCGTAATCATTGGCTTTTCCTTTAAATAAATAAGGATTTATTTCACTAATTCCCTGATCATTTTGTGATGATTCTATGCATGCTAATTGTTTTGGTTTAACATTATTTAATTCTGGGCAGTGAGGCTTAATATGTCCAAAACCTTTACAATAATAGCATTGGATGTCTTTTCGCTTTTCGAAATCTTCAGTTTTAACTTTACCTTCTTTGTGCACGTAAACCTTTTTATCTGGACTGTCTACAATTTTTTTACTGTCTTTCTCTCTATTACTACGCCTATTAAACTGTTCTTTCAAATATACATCGCAAGTTTTTAACTTAAAATTATTTCTAACTTGGTCAAAGTTTTCCAAAGCCTTCACTATATCTTTAGCTTCTTTAAATGTAACCCATTCCTTAATCATTTGTTCTTTGACAATAATAGGAACACACCTCTTGATTTGTTCCGTGACTAGAAGATCTTTTAAGTTATCTAAAGAATTTATCCCTAATCCCTCAGTCCAGCCATCTAAATTAACTTTTAAAATATACGCTAAATCTGCCCATGATTTATCCGGAGTTTTACGTACTGAATAAAATTGTTGTCTTAGTTTTTCAGGTGTTGATTTGAATTTCTCTTTCAACAACTGAACTACCTGATCGTAATTTATATAATCTTTCTGCTCACGAATTAAATATTCTGCTTCTGCTAATGGCAATAGAGACATTAAATATCGTCCCCAATGTTTACGATCTAAATTTTCTGCCTTTGCAAATATTTCAAAATTTTTATATACAATTCAATATTGTGACTTTCTGGTTCAAAAGCTTTTAAATTTCGCATTAAATTAAGTTTAATATTCTTAACATGCTCTGTTTCAGATTCTAGAACACCTCATTTTGAATTCGTCCATTGGATGCTTTAGCTTGTATCTTAGCTAATTCTACTTCTTTATTTGCATTAATTTTAGCCAATTCTACCCTTTCCTCTTTTTCTTTTGCTGATATTCTTAACATTTCCTCTTTTTCAGCAAATACAAAATTATTATACCATTCCTCCTCATAATCTTCATGGCTTTTTATTGCCAATTCTAGCCTACGCAAAGTGAGACTTTCAAAATTTTCAATGCCCAAAGCAATAGCCGCTTTCATTAAAATTTCCTTCGACATCTTTGGTTTATTTAATAAGATAATAATCTTTCTTTGAATAGATTTAAAAACTTTACCCTTGCCAGATTAAAATTTTGAAATCTGCTGACTTACCTTTTTTTTAAGCTTCAAACTTCCTGACAATTTTCACAATTTTATAAATCTTGCAATTAGGTCTTCAATAACAAGTCTTTTAAGTCTCTGTTTCTGTTTACCACACGAAGGTCTTCAATACCAAATCTTTTAAGTCTCTGTTTCTGTTTGCCGAACGACACCACACAGCACACCGATAAAACGTTCTGGACTCGTATCACAAATTTCTTCTTCAAATAAAAGTCAAGTTCATCTCATATGCCGTTATACTAGGCACATCCCACCGCTGCCACCAATTTTACCACCTGACTGTAGCGTCGCAATCGTCAACGACGCCAAGTTAGATGAGCTCCGTCGCAATCGTCAGCGACGCCAAGTTAGTCGTGCACCAGCCGACTCTTATGGAATAATTGCTTCTTATCAAAAACAACAATTTGATTTATTTTTATCAAAATCTGCAAACTTCTAACACCATTTGCACTGATAGAAATATTTCAAGAACTTCCTTGTGGACACGAGAATCTTTTCAGGTCATTTCACTTCGACCTCTCAAAGCCTTCTGACCATTTTATTTTTTTTAGCAACAACTCCTGTTGCTAGGCAGAACATCATAAACCTTGCAACCCATCATAACTACTACGTTACATCTGGTGTCAATACCTGGCTGCAGTAATTTATGAACCAGTTTGTCGTGTGGCACATCATCAAATGCCTTTGCAAAATCTATTATTACGGCGTCCACCCTCCCACTATCATCAACTTCATCTGCTATATCCTGAAACAATGATACTACCTGACTCTCGCAAGAGAAACCATTCCTAAAACCATGCTGTCCCTGAAAGAGCCATTCTTTTTGTTCCCATTCTTGTCTAATATAGTTTGTTATCAAATGTTCCATTAGCTTACATACAACTGACGTAAGACTTACCGGTCTGTAATTGGCTAAAACAGTTCTGTCACCACTCTTAAAAATCGGAACAACGGTAGTTAGCTTCCAATCATCGGGCACGCTTGAGTTGTTGATTGAAACATGAAATCTTGTTAAATACGGTAAAATTGCCTCTCCTCCGAGTTTAATTGTCAGTTGAAATGGCGTCTGGAAATGGCATCAGTTGAAATGCTTCAAATGACTTCTAATGAAGTTTGTCGAAAACTCTGTGAAAAAGCATCAAATTTCGAATTTGGTATAGATATCAGTTGGCTAGAGTATGAAGGAAGATCGGATAGCTAGCCGAGACCAAGAGAAATAGAAATCCAATACGTGAAAGTCTGTGCCATTCTGTAACAACACTAATTTATTTTGATTTCTGGAACTTACTTTCCCGTATATGTACGTATATACGGAGTAATATACGTAGTATAGGGAAAGATATGTAATGCTGCGGAAAATCGATTTCGAGATTTTAACGGAAATACACGTTTTGCGGTTTTGGGTCGTCCCGTCCGTCCGTCACGCCCCGCCCCGCCCCGCCCCGCCCCGCCCCGCCCCAAACGTCCAAAAGTTTGAATTTTTTCGGCGTCTTGCTACAACTACAAAATTGCAGATAAAGATTTTTTTCTCGAAATAAAATTTGTTCTCCAATGTGAGTTCTTTCATTAAGGTCAGGTAATTTTTTTGAAAATTTTAAGTTTTCCGCAATATTGAATGCAATATGTGCAATTTAAAAAACAATACAAAAACAAGACTTTCTCAAAAACTGTTCAAAATTTTTGCTTTAAATTTTGGTGGATAGTTCTAAATGTACTCTATGAGATGACATAAACGACATATTGCTCTTTTATTTTACTTTTAAAAAATTACAAAAATGATTTTTTTACTTGTACCTCACGTCGTTAATTTTTATATTAGCGGCGATTTTTTCGCAATATTATATTTACGAGTACATATACTTTAAATAATTTCATACACGGTTTCTCGAGAACTCAACCGTTTTCTGTGAAAACCGGCTCAAAATTCCGCCTTTTCTGAAACGCTCAAACTCCATTTTCTCATAAATGGCTCCAAATGTTTTCTTCAAAGTTTTGGAACTGATAGTGCCAATTACAGTCTTCTATAGAATGATCTCTCTTCTCATATATGAGGTAATTTCAATTTGGCGTTTATTCCCTCCCCCCCCCCAGAAATTACATTAATGCTATTCTTTTGAGAGGTCTCTCATACCATTAATATGCGCATTTAGTACAATTTGTAAATACTAGTGTATTTGTGAGTTAAATGTCTTAAAACTTCTAATGAAGGTTTTCGAAAACTGGAAAATGTTCTGTGAAAAAGTTTCAAATTTGGAAATTAAAGCAGCTCTCTTGCGCCACTTTTTACTTTCCCGTATACGTTCGTATACACGGAGTGATATACGTAGTATAGGGAAAGTTATGTAATGCTGCGCGAAAAAATGGCTAATTTTCGGCGGAAAAAAATTAATTGCCGGGCCGTGAAAACGAATAAGTGGATAAAACCAGTTGCTAAATTAAGAAAAAAATACCCTAACACGTGGTGTAGCCAGAAACCCTGTTTTGTAGGTCCTTGATACCGAAAACCCAATTGAAAGGAAAACGTCCGTCCGTCCGTCCTTCTGTCCGTCTGTGAACACTGCTAGCGCCTAAACCATACGTACGATTTCTTTCAAAATGGATATTCCCCGGTCGATCTGATTCTAGTCAAAGCTTTGAGATTTTGAAAAAGATTCTTGAAAATTTGGGGGTACTTTATGTGAAGCTCCCCGGAGATTTTCAAAAATTTCTCAAAAACGGCTCCAAATTTTTTCTTTAAATTTCTTGAATGAGTAGAGTAAAATACACTTTTTAACATGGCATAGGTCCGATTTTCACGTACAGCTCTGAATTTTCGAAAATTTTGAAAGTTTGAATTTTTTTCGGCGTCTTTCCCCAGCTACAAAATTGAAGATAGTTTTTCTCTTCAAATAAAATTTGTTCTGTTTATTGAGTTCTTTTATAAAGGTCATGTAAATGTTTCTCAAAATTTTAGTAGTTTTCGTGCAATATTGCGTGCAATATGTGCAACATTAAAAAAATACAAAACAAGATTTTCTCAAAAACGGCTCCAAATTTTTTCTTTAAACTTTTGGTAGGGATAGTGGTAAATGTACTCTATCAATGACATAAAAGCCATATTGGTCTATCGGTTGGTTTTTCAAAAATTACGCCTCTCACGTCGTTAATATTTACATTATCGGCGATTTTTTCACATTATTATATTTACGAGTATACATGCTTCAAATAATGTCAAGTAAAGTTTCTCGAAAACACTACCGTTTTCTGTGAAAAGTAGATCAAATTTCGGCATTTTCAGAAATGCTCAAACGCCATTTTCTCATATATGGCTGCAAATTTTTTCTTGAAACTTTTGTAACAGATAGTGATAATTACACTCTTTAATATGACATAAAGTTTATTTTGAGTTATTTTTTTGTTTTTTCAAAAATTATATAAATGTAAATTTTTTGAAAGATCTCTCACATGTTTAATATGCATATTATCCGCAATTTGTAAAGATTATTATATTTGTAAGTGCTTCAAATAAAGTATTTTGAAAACTCAAAAATTTTCTGTGAAAATGAGCTTCAAATTTCGCATTTTTAGTAGTGCTAAATCGCTATTTTCTCTTAAACGGCACATAATTTTTAAAAGAAAATAGCCATTTACGGCAAGGTTTTTGTGTTCTTTAATATTCTAAAATTAGTGTTTCTGTTCTACCAATAGGAAACCGAAAAATTAAGAAAATGACAAAAAAAATGTACTTTTGGCGATGATAGATGGTAGCTGGCAAGAAAGAGTATGTGGCAATTCCGAATAGCTAGCGAAGACCCAAGAAAATAGAAAACTAATACGGGAAAGTCTGTGCTATTCTGTAGCACCACTAGTTAAGAACGGCTGCATTTTTTCAAAGAAAATTGCCATTTAGAACAAGGTTTTACTGTTCTTTAATGTTCTTAAAAAAATATTTCCATTCTACTATTATGAAATCGAAAAATGAATAAAATGTCATGTCCTTTGGGCGGCGATATGGTAGCTGGCAAGGGTATGTGGCAAGTCGGAATAGCTAGTCGAGACCAAAGGAAATAGAAAACTAATACGGGAAAGTGTGTCATTCTGTAGTACCACTAGTTACTTTTAACCAAATTCCTTTTCGCAGCGTAAGGATTTTTAATTATAATTTTAATGGGATTGGTATTATCTTCTTTTGCTTTCTGTTACTTTCTGAACCTAATGACTTTCGCTATCAGATTCATATCTTCACTGCCTCCAGATCTTCATTGATACTTTATTTATTTATTTATTTTACGTCAAAAACAGTTAAAAACTGCGTATGACGAGCTATGGGGAGAAGTGAATTTTGTGCACGTTTTCATAATTCTGTGGTCTCTATCCTAAACCATATACTAGTCGAATTTTGAATACAGAAAAGAGAGTTTTTTTTCGAGTTTTGTTGACAAAATATTCGCTCCTATATAATAAAATATATTTTCAAAGGTAAATTAGCTATAAATTCCTGCCCTGAACCCTCATGTTCTTTATGAAAGAATAATACTTTTTGCCGGGATAATATGAAAAACGATAATTTGAATAACTATATTCCCACTGAAATTCAGAAGACGTGCACAAATAATGAAGTTACTTTTATGTCCAGAAGCAAAACAAGGGACCATCTCAGCATTTGCTCAAGGATCAGGGAAACTGGACGAAAAACCTGATCGAGATGGGGGCCATCAACCTAGAAACTGTGGTACAATACTTGTTACAGGTTCTTTAGAATTATACAGTCCAAATGATAAATAATTACATTAACTATCATTGTTAAAATTAATTCTACTTTCCTTTTTGATGCTCGGTATAGTCTCGAATTGTATAGAAACAGTTATGCAGCAGAAAAGATTTTACTTGGGACTTAAACTTTTCTATTGAATTTAATCGTTTAATGTCTTCTGGCAAAGTGTTGTAGAGTAATGTACATGAATTGTATGTGAATTTTTTGTAGTGAGCTGTTGATCGTGCCACCTGGTGAATATGATTACTACGTCGTGTGTTATACTCATCTTCATGTTGCTATTGTAGGACTGTTTGACTACATATACAATGACGTTACACTTTCATAGCCCTTGCCATTTCCTCGAGGATCCGAGCAGTAGCCGAATTCTTCCGTACAACCCTACATTCTAAATTATTAATCCTATCAGCAGTTGTCGTTGGATTTTTCCACTTTATCAAACTTAGTTTCGAGTTCTTCACATCTTGCATCAAAACCTTGGAAATCATCCAATAATTTCTCAATTTCACATCCTCTCTAACAGTATCCATTCCTTCTTTCTGTTGCTGTGCGAGCTTCTCCGTCAATTTGGTTTCTTTGGTCCGATTAAAATAAGTTGGTGATTGACAGTTGTGCTGTAGCTTCATGCAAGATGAGTGTATGATTTTGTTACTTTAATAAAGACGTATTTCAGTTGTTTATTTTTGAGTCTCGGGAACACGTGCTCAGTGCTATGCAACCTGTCAATGTCGTTTCTTTCCATTTCTACCTGTCAATCACCAACTTATTTTAATCGGACCATAGTGATCAGAATTTATCGTGTAAACTCTTCCTCATTATGCCCATTTCGTAATTATTTTAATTTCATTTGCTAAAGTCTCCGTTTGTTGTGCAGGTTCTATCGTATCAATTGATTCTGATGCCAGATAATATTCACAATATTTGAATTCAGCTTGTCTACTCAGTTCACGAGTTTTCTCTCTACTTTTAATCTGACTCGCTCACTACAACTCACTACAACAATGATAGGAAGTCTCACAGTTTTTAAAAAACACTATCTTCTTTGCCATTGACTTCTTACAGTATCTACAAATATATTTATTATCTTTTTCCTTGCCTACTATCTTATGCAGTTGCTATATGTTATTCCTTTATACCTTCCATTCTTGACATCGACAGCTCCTGATCTCTCCTCTCAGATTCCCTCGAAGTACACTACTCAATTTTGAGGTTAGGGTTTGGTACGAATAGAAAAAGTTTCACAGCAGGACCTCAATTGCACATCATCGACTACAAACAGTAGTGTGCAAACCTGGCACCTTAAAAACACAATGGTCACCGACTCTGTACAAACTGATTAGTAAATATGCCAGTAAAAACAGGAGCAAACAAACTGTACACACTCGCGTCACAGTCGCATTCCAAATTCTCATTTAATCTAACAAATTGTTGCTTCAAGTGGGTAATGGCAGTATCTAGGTATCCACAGTAAAGAAGTAGACGTACTTTGTTTATATCTTTGTTCGCCATCATACCCTTTCAATTCTAATTTTTGGACTTTGGATAATTCTATTGTTTAATTTTTAAAATAATTTTAGAATTACGAGCAGTGTTCAATTCTTCATGAGCTCCATCGAGTAAATTCTGCACCATTTGCAAGTTCAAATCAGGGCTCTGAAGGTATTTCGAAACAGTGATCGTTCATGTTAGTATTTTGGAATGTAGTATTACGTGGAAAACAAATTCAAAATTTTCCGGGCATCATTCGTTCAAAGATAGAGGTTTCATTCGCTTCAGATATTTATTAGATAAAGGATTTTTTCTTAAAGTTTGCCAAATATTAAAATATCCTATTCTTATATGCATTAAGGAATCATTCCATTGTAACCAACTTGTAGGACAGAGTCGTTTCATCGTAACATTACTTCGCTTTTTTATCTAAATTCATCATGGTTCAGAATGTTCCAGCGATTAATGCTAAGACCGAAGAAAACAAATTTGTTCCAGTAAAATGTTGTAACTTCTAATGTCCCATTTATGGCTTCATTAAGCATAAGAATTAAAGTACAAGCAGCACAATGCACAAACAATGCATTGTCAACTTCTCATTTTTTCCGAGCACCATTGTAAATTCCATTCATAACTGCTGCACCATCATTTCCTTGATCTCTAGATTTCATAAATCAGTGCCTTGTTCTTTTATGTTCTCGACGATATCAAACTGCAACCCTTGTGGTGATTGATCTTTGACTTTCTTAAACCCTATGTAAGATTAATATATTTGTATGTTAATCAGTTTGCGTATTCATTTTTCTCAGTGGTTCCATATAATAAAAATTGACTTAATTAGTACACTTTTGGTATGTTTTGACTTGTGTCCATTATTATAGAAAAAAACCGGCCCTTTATTTATTTCTTCTATGATTTTATCACTCGGTTGCAGATTAGATTTTTTTCGTTTTGAATTTAGGGACTTCATTCGCACCCGGACATCGTCCTGTCGGTCCCAATGGAACTTACGCCACTGAACTTACGTTATCATTAAAATACAGTGCCTCGGACGGGAAGTCCTAGGTTCGATTCCCAACGGTGGCAGTATTTTCGGACACGAGCGTGTCAGCTAGGTAGAGTTCAGTCGCTGTCTGGAGGAGAATTCTAGCGGCCGGTCTGATCGGTAATTTTCCGTGGTTTCTTCGATCAACACCAGGCGAATGCCGGAGCAGTACCCTAACAAACGGGTCACGGACCACACGTGATTTTCCTTCCTTTTCCTTGTCCTATCCTTACTCAAACGTACACACACAATACCACACATTCTCGTGGCTCAGAGCGAAGTCGCTCGCCTTTCACCAAGGATGTTCGGGTTCGATTCCCGTCGACGGCATGTGAAATTTATTTCGACAAAAGAGTTTGGCTGCTTCACAAGGGCTAGTCCAACCCCTGTGAAGTGTCCTAAACCCTATCCATTTCCTTCTTCCAAAGTCTGGCCGCTGGGTAGTGACGCAAGAGCGCGTACGCTGAGATGCTACCTGGCGGTTCTTTTGACAACTGACTGCGACGAGACGTGACATATGACAGTGCGCCAGTGCACAAGCGCCGATTAACGAAGGATTACTCCATAGCGCCGATTAATGGAGGATTACTCCATAGCGCCGATTAACGGAGGATTACTCCATAGCGCAAAAGCGCTCAACGCCCCCCGAAGGGTTTAGAGACGCATCAATAGAGTTGCATCAATATAGACACATGCCGGGAAACCGGTCGGGAGTTTTGAGTTTGTCCCGGTTGGGCTGGTGACACTGGTGGGAGATACGTAGTTGTGGAAAATCTCTAGCCTACGGTAGGTCGGCGCCAGATTTCGCCATACAGTGGGGGAAGATCACTACTATATTCCAAGGAAAAAACATGCCCTACAATTACGGGACTAATGACCTTAACAGTTGACGCGCTTTGAATCACTAAGAATCTAATCTCAAAATTACACCAAATTTTGTAATTAGTGCGAATTGGTTTGCTCTTGATGTCTTTCAGACCGTTTAGTCCGTAGTATGGCACCATTGCTTCATCGCAACAAGGCTGTCTCTCCCAAATAATATTCTACAAAAAATGAATCACAAAGTATGTTTTTTTTGAATTAGCATATGTCACACTCTGCCTTACTATAAATTATAATAGATGTCAAAACAGACCGAAGAGCTCCAGTGTAGTTTGAGGGTAATCAATAAACATTGGTTTTAACATCGTTGACTAGTTTTCATTTAGTTTATTCATCTCATGTTTACTTGAAAGATCGTCTTTCTTCCATTATCTTAATCATTGATTTGTTTTTTCTTTCATTTTCATTTTGTGATTAGCTGATGCGCCGATT
This sequence comes from Acheta domesticus, assembly GCA_031308135.1. NCBI lineage: Eukaryota > Metazoa > Arthropoda > Insecta > Orthoptera > Gryllidae > Acheta > Acheta domesticus. Next base: position 141,775,183 of record JAHLJT010002406.1, on the reverse strand, counting down.
ACTTGAAAACAGTCTGAAATTTCTGTGCATTTACTATTCTTTATCATCAGTTCTTCTGCAATTAGCTGTTTACCCGTCAGATTGTTGTGTGTCGTCCAAAGTTCTTCATCAGCACTCTTGTCTGTCCTCTAATCCTAACGTCAGGAGGAGCAAATAACAATTAGTATAAAATATAATAGTGGAAACTCCTCGAATATTTTGGTGACAGTAAAGCAGCGATCTCCTGCGGTTGTATTCTATTGGCAACATTTACGCCTGTCTTGTAGTGTACACCTCAGGCCGCTAGGGGCAGCACAATCACTTGTCGCTTGTGCCGCCCATGCTGATTTGCCCTAGTTTCCACTATTATCTTTTATACTATTTGCAAATAATACATCAAAGTTATCATCATTTTCATATGCCCTCAAATTCTCATCCACAATAACCCAAAATTGCCTCAGTAGTGAGTTTCTTGAAAAAAAAAAAAAGTTGCTACAGGTGTGTTATATATGTCATATTGCGTTTACACGATATTCATAATACAAGACCACTAATCACCGTATACTTGTAGATGTGAACAACTAATAATAGTCACATGTTAAAATAAAGAATTACTAGCGTACTCGTGCGAGAACTCTCGCATGTTAAACCCCATTCTTTCCCTATCTCTTTGTGTATCCTTTCTATTAAGGACCGTTGTTCATGAAACGTATTTATTTGTTTAAAAATGTATAAATGTAACTTCTAATGAACTTACAGAATATCAAACAAAAATAATAATACAACTTATGTTGGAAACAAATTTTCAATAAAGGTTTATACAGCATTATAGAGAGATGTTCTTGGAAAAATTCATACTTCTTTAAAAACATTTGAAGAAATTATTTAATCTTTCTCGAGAGTTTGCTTTCCGCTTCCTTTGATTGTCACAAAAATATTAGAAAAGATTTTTACTCTTCAGAAGGCCAAGTAAAGTAGTGCGAAAATACCGGATTTGGCAAGTACAAGTCTACTCTTTGCAATGTTATTTAACTTTCCTTGATTTGTTGTGTGGAACAGAGGGGGTTTCGGAGAGGCAGGGTGCCAGCTTGCTGGGGTGCGAAAATTGGAAAATTATTTCTATACTAAAAAGTATTGGATTATTTTCTGCGTTCTAACGTATCTCAAGAACAGCAATTCGGAACCAAAATATAATCAAAATAATATTTTCACCTTTGAGTTTTCACTTCAGTACATGGAAATATTGCTCGAGTGATGTTTGCGCATTTAATATCTTAATGAACTGACACCGTCAGTTTAATATAAAACGGTGTATTATTTACAATATGAATTTGCAGCTGGGCGTTGATGTACATGCTTGCAGATACCGCCAACATTTAAATCGTGCGTTTGGACTGTGATCGTTGGCAGTATCGAGTGACTTACACTTTTTTTTGCGTGTGGGGGCTTGTCTTCACGATGGAATATCACACGGCATTTTGTCTTTCTCCGTCGTGCCGCTAGAAGTCGCATGATCGCCTGCACTGCTCGATACAAGCGCGATGAGGCGACTCCAAGCGGCATTCCAAGAAATAAAAAACCCAAGTATACACTATTCTTTCTATAATTTTAAATTTACTTTTTTAAATCACGTAGTATTGTAGGCTAGAGCTTTTTGATTTTATATAAAGATAATTTACTTTAATTTAAAAAGTTTGTTCTTTGTGTTCCCCTACTTCCTCCGCGGTACCCGTGCGAGAACTCTCGCATGTTAAACCCCACACTCATCCCTTCTATTTCCCTTTTAAGAGGGAAATTTGATAACGAAACGTGTTTGTTTAAAAATAAATAAAGGTAACTTGCAAAGTACTAACACAATATCAAATAAAAACTAGTGGTTCTACAGTGGCGTATTAGTTTTCTGTTTCGTTTGGTCTCGCCTAGCTTTTCAGACTTGCCAATACTCTTGACAGCTGCCATCTATCGCCGCCCAAACTACATTTTTTTGACATTTTCTTAACTTTTCGGTTTTCCAATAGTAGAACAAAAATATTATTTTAAGAATATAAAAAAACAATTAAACCTTGCCCTAAATGGCAATTTTTATTGGAACATTTGGAGCCGTTTGGCGAAAACTGCGTTTAGGCGCTACTCAAAAAGAGAAATTTGAAGCTCTTTTTTACAGAAGTTTTGAGTTTTCGAAAAACTTCATTTGAAGTCATTTGAAGTACTTACACTCACAAATTCAGTAGTGTTTACGAATTGCTGGAAATGTGCATTTTAACCGTATGAGAGAACTTTCAAACAAAGTTACATTTTTGTAATTTTTGAAAAAACAAAAAAATACCGCCAAATTTACTTTACGCCATATTAAAGAGTGCAATTAGCACTATCCTTTCGAAAAGTTTGAGCAAAAAATTTGAAACCAATTTTTTAGAAAATGGCGTTTGAGCGTTTCTGAAAATGCGCAATTCTGAGCTACTTTTCACAGAAAACTATTCAATTATCGAGAAACTTTATTTGACATTATTTAAAGCACATGTACTCATTAATATAATAATGTGAACAAATCGCCGGTAATGTAAATATTAACATGAGACAAGTAAAAAAACTACATTTTTGCAATTTTTGAAAAAACAAAAGAATAGAGGAATATGGCGTTAATGTCATCTCATAGAGAACATTCAGCACTATCTTTACCAAAAGTTTAAAGAAACAATTTAGAGCCGTTTTTGAGAAAATCTGTTTTTTGTAATTTTTTAAAATTTAAAATATACCGTACAATATTGCGCAAAAACTAGTAAAATAAAAAAATGTACATGTAATGAAAGAACTCACTGTGGACAAATCTTATTCGAAGGAAAAATCTCTATCTTCAATTTTGTGGTTGTAGGAAGACGCCGAAAAAATTTCAAACTTTAGGAATTTTCGAAAATTCAGAGTTAACCGTGAAAATGGGACCAACATCACCTTAATAAGTGTATTTTACTCTATTTTTACAAAACAATTTAAAGGAAAAATTTGGAACCGTATTTGAAAAAAATTTGAAAATGTCCGGGGGGCTTCATGTAAAGTACCCTCAAATTTTGAAGAAAGTTTTTCAAAATCGAGGCGCCACGAGTGGACGTAGATCGACGGGGGAATATCGATTTTGGAAGCAATCGCACGTATGGTTTACGCGCTAGTGTTGTTCACAGACGGACGGTCAGACGGACGGTCAGACGGACGGTCAGACGTTTTGAAAAGACCCACTTTTTCGGTATCAGGGGACCCCTAAAACGTTTATTTCCGTTGAAATCTCGAAATAGATTTTCCGCCGCATTACATAACTTTCCCTATACTACGTTAATTACTCCGTATATATTACTGCGTACGTACACGGGAAAGTAAAAATAATGCAATTGACGTTTAAAAGAAATTGTCAACTAAGATTTATTCAGTATTATGGAGAGTTTTCGTGAAATAATTCACAACCCTTCCTTAAAGACAATATTTCAAGTAATTATTCAATATTTTTTGACAGTTACCTTTTAGCTTTCCGTGATAGTCATAAAAATATTAGCTTTTGACTTTTGAGAAAGCTACGTGTCTGAACTCCCTGACTTGAAGATTTCAATGAATCACTGCTGATAACGAAAATACTGGTAAAGGTAAAACACAAACACAGTCTTCACTCTTCACTGTACACCCTCAACCCTCCACAATTAGGTACATAGCACTTACCGACCACGACTAAACATTAATTGAATGGTTTCATAACACGCATAAGACACATCTTCATAGGTATCAAGCAATTATAATAATACTTCTAGTTGTTGCTGGCGAGCAAATCTTGAATTAATGATTATGCAAATAAATATCGTCAGACTGCACAAACCACGGTGTATACAGAAAGCGTAAGTATAAGATTTGAGGAATCTAAGCCTTTTAAGCATGTCACAAAAATGGCTACCAAGGCTGAGGTCAGCAAAGGCTGAAATTTTGAGGTGGCCTTGATAGTATTGAAGCGGCGGACCGAAAATTTAATTGAATGCCGAGGAATATCTCATCTTGTAGACTATGGTGTGAGAAACGTTTCTTTAAGACCTTTGGCCTCAAAATTTTGGTTTTTAAGGCCTTAGAACGCTTTGTTTAAGAGTTATTTGACGAAAACTTTGGCGAGTGTTGCGGGTTGCATTTGACTTGAATATTTAGGTGCGTTTTTTAAACAAATCCTTCGTATTTTTAAAGTCAAAGTGCAGTTCGTCACGTCTCCGTAAAATTCTCTTTCTTTAGAGATCTCATTTATAAAGATTGGTTGCGTGTGAGAGCCGCAACGGAAAAGTATACTTCTGAAATAATGCAGGAGACGATACACATTAATTATTGAGCTAATAAAAAATTGCATTACATTCAGAAAATATTACATTTATTCACTAGGATGGCATCTCTTTCCCTCCATCTTCAAAGTTACGAATAATAGAGATAACCCTGAAGCAACAATTACACGAATAACGGCTAACGCACCTTACCAATTTGTTCTCCAATTTTTTAAATTCGAATGTAATGTTGCCCCCACACAGAAATTGTTGAAAATTAAGAGTATGCATTGTTGCACGAAAACTCTACATTGGGCACATAAGGGTGTTCATAGTATCAATCTCTTGAGTTTTTTCTCTTGTGCACCATTTCCTCTAGCAGGTTATGGGCCCAGGTACGTGATCGCGAATCTGGCAACGTATTTATGGGGTTGTATTGAATGGTGACGCGTCGACAAAAAGGTAACCTCTCTAGATGGGCGTGGCAGCTACGTTGAAGATTTGAGCTCAATAAGGCTAACTACGTCACATGGGCCGTGCAAAAGCAAGCAATACTCGTCATGAACGACCTGTGGGAGCCGGCGGATATTTAATGAAACTGGAACCAGTGGAAAATGACGAATGTGAATGCGCCGGCGGAAAATGATGAATGCGAAGTACCGCCGCGGCGGTCCGGGAATGGGACAGAAATGATCAGAAGGCTCGTTCACAGATCATTTTATTAGTGTGGTCAAGTGAAATCGGGCAGGTAAAATCATGCATGTGAAAAGTGGAATCGATTGAAGGACATTTTTCAGTCGAAAGTTCTTGCCCGCAAGGCTACGTTGGACATGTTTCACGGCTAGCTGCCGTTGAGTAGTGTTCTTGCACAAGGTAGTTTTCCTCTGTGTAACACCGTTGCTGCCCGCTCGGTGGAACATCGTTGCATAACCGTAGCTTACTTGGCGCATCGGGTGTACGAACCTACAGAGCTTATTGTTCATACAGCGTCACAGGCCGAAACCCTGTCTGATGGGTCCTGAACTAGGACCAAACGCTTTTTTACTACCCTAACCGCTCCTTTGTGCCTCTGCTCTAGGATCACCCTGCACGCACACTTGTGTGATAGGTGGATACGGCACCACGCCGCCGTATCCTTTTTCTCGAATGAGAAAAGATGAGAGTAGTTGAAAGCAACACCCCTCTACATCCACTGGTCGTTGAACGATAAAACAAACTGATATATGCTTGAAGGGCATGATGTCCAAGTTGCATTTTCCAAAGAAGTCAGAACGTGAGACGGCGCTCTTAGATGTCATTCACACGGACGTGTGGGCCGATGCAAGTCCGTTACTGCCCGGTGCAAAGTACTATGTAGAATTTATAGACAACTACTCTCACTGGTGTGAAGTATAGATTTTCAAATCCTAGACAGAGGTATACGAGGCAAGTGGATTATATCATCCGAATGGAGAATGAGAAAGGTAACCGTGTGAAAACACTCCAATCTGATAACGGCCAAGAGTATTTGAGTGGCCATTTTGATGTTTTCTGGAAGAAACGTGAAATTGCTCGTCGACTCTGCCGTACAATCCCGAGCAAATCGGGAAGGCCGAACGGAACCGGTCCTTGGACACCGCCAGGTGTCTCCTATTCCAGGCAAAGATGCCACATAAGTTTTGGGCGGAAGCAGTTAACAATGCAAGAGACCAGCATAATCGTCTTTCATCAATGAGTGAGAATGGAAAAACTCCCCACAAACTACTAGCCGGATCAGCACCAGACATATCGCAGATGATCTTTGGAAGTAAGGTCTACTTCTTGGACTGGGAAAGGTAAGTTCGACCAGTGAGGCAGAGAGGGAAATTTTTTGGCCATGACGATGTGTAAAAAGGTTTAGAGTGTACTCCCCGTTCAAGAACAAGGTATTAGTCAGCCGCCATGTGAAGTTCTAGAAAACGAGGGATTCTCTGAAGATTCAAGAATGAATTTCTTGCAATCTGTGAGTGAGGATGTCGACCCGGGGGAAACATTTGTTGACCTTCACTGGGTTTTACTGAGCATGGACGACCAGCCTGATCCAGTGCACGAAGAACCAGAAGCTGTTAACACTGATCAACCTGAACTTAACCAATCTGATGAACTTCGGCTGAACTCCCCGGATGAGCCTTTTCACAGTTTTGACGTTACGCCAAACATCGTGACTCCTGGAATACTCGAAACACCACACCCAGCTACACTTCAAGTGGTCGACCAAAAATCCTAAGCATAGGTTGCAGGGGAAGAGAATTCGGAAGTTGTTCTAGACGAAGATGGCGGCTATTCCGGAAGAAGACGGAGGTGGGCAGTAGACCTTCCTCTCCGAGGTTCCTTTCGAGAAGACTATGAATGAACCCAACTCAAGTGAGTGTCACGAAGCAATTGTAACTGTGATTAAATCCATCTTGAGGAATGATATATGGGTCTTCGTGGATCCGCCTGGTGATTTCGAGGTCATCGGATGTCGCATGGTGTTACTAATAAATTAAACCGTGATGGAACCCTGGAAAGGTGAAAGGCCAGACTAGTTGCTTAAGTTTTCTCCCAAGTGTACAGTATTCATTACTCGGACACTTTCGCACCTGTTGCTCGAATAGTCAATTGGACTGATAGTGTGTCATGCATTAAAAAATAGGGATGAAAATTAGACAATTCGATATTACGACTGCATTTTTAAATGGTAAGGCTGTATCGAAAAAATAGAATTCAATGGCTTAGTGAAAAAAGTTAGTTTTCGATGCAAGAACAATATCGGCACCAATAAAACCATTTTTAAAATCTGTTTAGGGGTGCCACAAACCCCATAAACCCCTCATTTTCTGCTTTTTTTCGCCACTTTTTAGAAAACAACGAATAAATATTCTTTAATGTGATTTTTATCAACGGATTTTTGACTGTGGTGGTGCCCACGTTACCGTGCAGCAATGTGATGATCATCAAACAATACTTACGTCTCAGTGTGCCACATTAGCTCGAATGTGGCCAAATTTACGTTAAAACCATAGAAATAGACACTTTTCAATTGACCATAGCTCCGTAAATTTGTATCCAAAATACTTTTAATTTAGATAAGAGCTCGAAATCTGTGCTTTAAGAACTTTGCTTCGCACAATTGAACTATTTCAATGCAATCGCCTAAAATTGTACCGCGCGCCGTCACTATTTACGACCCAAAGTTTTCCGCACTGTGGTATATAATTTCTTTATTCACTATTAGTCTGCATTGGAGATTTGAAGAGGCGAAAAGGGTAGTTTTTGATGCAAGAATAACATCGGCACCAATAAAACCGTTTTAAAAATGTGTTCAGGAATGCCACAAATCTCATAAACACCCTTTTCCCGCCTTTTTCGTTACTTATGAAAAAATAACTAATAAATATACTTTAATGCTATTTTAGCAACATATTTTGGCTGAGGTGTCCACGCTATTCCACAATAATTTTATGGTATCAAACATTACTTATTTGGGTCACATTAGTGCGAATATGCTCAATTTTACGTTAAAATGATATAGACACTTTTCAATTGAACATAGCTCCCTAAAATTTTTATCCAAAATACTTTTAATTTAGAGAAGATTAAAACTTGAAATCTCAATTTTCAGAACTTTGCTTCGCGCAATATCATTGCAATCGGCAAAAATTACGCAGCGCGCCATCACTGATAGAAACTCTCATTTGAGACGCACTGCTGTGACTGTTTTCTTCATTCACTGTATTGAGCATATTTGTAGAGAATTCAAAGTGTTTTTGATGTTTCTAGACTTTAAAGAACGCTATATAGAATTTGGTAGCCTATGAGCTATTTTTCCCTATTTCGGTGCGTGCAACAGTGCCAATTTCATCGCGCCCTCCGGCCTACCCCGGGTGCCGCCTGGGCCAACGCCGGTGAAGGAGGCACAATCATTAATGCATTTTGCAAAGCTACCATTTTTTACTTTCCCGTATACGTATCGTAGTGTATTGCTTTTAGTGTCTTGACCAATGTTTCCAATTGCTACTGTCTCGTATACGTATATACGTAATTTAGAGACGTATATACGTAATATAATATGACGTATGTAATATAGAGGAAGTAATGTAATAATGCAGAAAATCGACTTCGAGATTTCAACGGAAAGGCACGTTTTGGGGTCCCCTGATACCGAAGTGTTTTTTTTTCTCCATCCGTCTCTCTGTCTGCCCGTCCGCCCTTCCGTGAATACCGCCAAAATTATTCGTAGGATTTTTGCCGAAATAAATAATCTCCGATCCACCTGGTTCCGCTGGAAACTCTGCAGTTTCGAAAAACATTCTTGATTTTTATTGGTACTTTACATGAAGCCCCCGGGACATTTTCAAAATTTTCTCAAAAATGGCTCCAAATTTTTTCTTTAAATTTCTTATAAGAATAGAGTGAAATTCTATTAATAGGTGGCAAAGTTAGGAATTTCACTCTGAATTTTCGAAAATTGTAAAAGTTTGCAGTTTTCTCGGCGTTTTTCTACAATTCAACAAAATAAAAGATAGAAATTTTTCCTTCCGATAAAATTTTGTCTCCATAATTCTTTCATTAACGTTATACACTAAAAAAAACGTTTTCGCAATATTACATGAAATATTAAACATTAACACAAACAAGCTTTTCTGAAAAAAGGCTCCAAATGTTTTCTTTAAACTTTTTGGAGAGAAAGTTATAAATGTACTCTATAAGACAACATAAACATAATTTTTCTCTATTTAGTTTTTTGAAAAATTACTCAAACATAATTTTTTTATGTCTCTCATGTCAGTATTTACGTTGGAGGTAATTTTTTCACATAATCCAGTTATGAGCACATGTGCTTTAAATGATGTCATAAAGTTCACTCAATAGATCTGGCTAAAGGGGCTCTGGAATCAACTAATTTATGTTTTCTGAAGTTTAAAATAGTGTACAAATCATACTAACCCACTAAAAATATGATAACATTACATTAAACATGTCAAAAACCCATTTTCCACTTATAAGAGTTCCCGCTTACAAGAGACAAAATTCCATTGCCCTCAATGTCTCTTATATAGGGGCTTGCAGTACATATCATATTATAGTCTTTCAAAATTTCAGAGAATATAAAACAATTCAGTTGAAAGTTGATTACCCATGTGTTTTTAAATTTCTTTAATATATATAATGTAAATATGTAATATAAAATTCAT